>CAODLS010300530.1:0-10615 GCA_948243855.1 Flueggea neowawraea | reverse complement strand
CAATCTTCCTCACCTTAGAGTTCTTCCAGCTGATGTAATATTTCCTGATATCTGCAATCTGCCTTTCATTTTTCTTAGCTGGGATGTTCTTGTTTGTTTGATGTGTTATTACTGAGAGAAGTTCCTTTCTCTTTGGACTATTATCATTGTATTTGTTATTCAACCCCTACTGAGTAGCTAATTGGGTTTTTCTGGTTGATGAATGCAGGGTGTAGCTGTACTTGAAATGGCTGATTATTACGAAGTAGAAAATTATGTAGATCATCACAGAGATATGCGCTTGGATATAGAGGATATGTCGTATGAGGTAAGTTATCTCCCTTCATTCCTGTAATAGTATTGCCAAATATTAAATCAAAGACCTGCGTGCTGTCGGCTCTTGGCATTTAATGTTGGAGATTTATCATTTCTTTGAATCTTACTAGTTTATATGAAATGAATATTCGTTATTTAATTCCAGGAGCTGCTTGCACTTGGAGAGCGCATTGGCAACGTAAATACTGGATTGTCAGAAGAAACCATCAGAAGTCAATTAAAGACTAGAATCTACATGTCATCACAAACTTTAATCAATTTGGAAGAGTCAGCTTCTGCAGATCAGGAATCTGATTCTTGCATTATATGCCAGGTACTGAATCAGTTTTAACACTTTACGTTTTGAACAAGAAACTTAAGGTCACGTTTTCCTTTCACTAGGACAAACACAGTCGTTCTAATAAAAATTATTTGCAACCTGCAGGACGATTACCAAATTCGGGACAAGATTGGAGTTCTGGATTGCGGACATGAGTACCATGCGGAGTGCTTGAAGAAATGGCTGCGCTTAAAGAACGTCTGCCCGATCTGCAAATGTGAAGCATTGACAGAAGGTTGGATTCGGAAGGACAAATATAAGTGGTGGTGATCCCATCCTAGTAGAAAGTATAAAAATAAAATTACAGGAAAGGAGGTGACCAGAGAGGTCAATCATTTCAACCCTCCATTGCAGCTTTGCTTGGTCTTTGGACTAATTTAGTTGCTTCAACAACAAAAGTTGATATTTTGTTTCGTATTTTGTAAATGAACTTGCACATAATTACAAACTAACAGTCACGATGTCTAAATCATTTATTTGTTGGCTCTGTATTTATGAAAAAAACCTGTACAGACTTTGTTCATTGTTTTGGCATTCGAGTGCTATTTTGATATCTTTTTGAGTTAAATGTCACTTGTAGCTTAACTCTATTTACCTGGCCGAGTATGTTTACAGTTCAAACTGCTGATCACACGGTTTATAAATATGGGCGGAATTACTTTTGAACTCGAGTATTTACTGTCTATTTTTCAATTTGATTAGTGGCTAATGGTCTGGATTTTTAGTTCGTAATTGTCTTTTAAATTAAAAGAATGACCATTCCATTATACATTTGTCAGGTCAGTTTACTCAAGTCGACAATGCATGGTGCCACTCGCATATTAGGTTAATCTAATTGAGTTCGTGTGTTTAGTGGCTTGTAGGGGTGAGCATTTTTTCACTGGTCGAACCGTCCGACCCAAAGCCGAACCGATTAGGTCGGTTATTGCTCATCTAGAGAACTAGCTGGACAAATTGAACAGTTCTGTATTTTCATGAGAGATGCTGGATTTCCAGAGTTGAGGTTATTACTTTGTATTGGTGGAGTTGATATGAGATCTCAATTGGAAATTGTGAAAACGAGTTTGCATATTGTTGATGCAACTCCTGCAAGGTTGAAGGACATAATTGCAAAGAAAAATATGAATAATTTTCCCGTAAAAATAATAATCTTATAACGGTAATAACTTGTGCTGTTTTACATTGCTGAGGATGTGAAATTATGTTTACTGAAACTGTTGGGCTGCTTATATAAGTTGGCAATTTAGCCTCATAGTAGAAAGTGATTTTGGCAATTCCGCAAAATAAAAACCTTAAAATCATCACAATTTATATCAAAATAATTTTGTGTTTTGTATGAATTTTGTGTAATTTCTCAAACTTTTTTAACTTGCATGTTTAAATTCAAGCCACGTCAAGTACATTATAGATAAATACTAATAATGAATTTTATTGCAATAACATAGTTACCAGAAAATTAGTTTAATAATCATTATTATTTTATTACACTTTTTGTGTTTGTAATTACATTCAAACTTTTTTTTTTGTATTTTATTGCTATATTTGTTTTTATGACACTTGTGTGTTATGTCGAGAAGATACTGAAACAATACACTACTTATTTTTTGAATGCAAATTTTAATATGAAATTTGGAGGAGTGTTCTAAGAAGATGCCAAATTAAAAGGAATCCTCTTAACTGGATAGGGAAATAAGTTGGTTTGTTCGAAAGGCTGGATCCAAGAGTAAAACTTCTCAAATAAAGAGAGTGGGTTTTGCTTGTATGGTATATAGCATATAAAAAGAACGAAATGCTTGTATTTTTGAAGGAGTATGTCTTGATACTGACAAAGTACTGCAAAACATCTATTACAAAATAGGATACAAATTTTTACTTGAATGTACAGATATAGGTAGCTTGCAAGTTTGGGTTTAAAAGTTGTTTTGAGAGTATATGTTTTTCTAATGTGTTGAGTTACAGGTTGGGAGACGTTTTTACAGTGCTTGTTATGAGGTTTTTTTTTCTTGTTTTTTAGTTGAATGCATTTTTTTGGCAATAAAATTTAAATTGTTGAAAAAAAAAGGCTCTAATCTCTGCTTATTACATAAGAATGCTATCTATCTTCACATAAAAAAAAAGAACGTTAAAGACGGTGGAATAAAGAAAATCAAATTACCGACTTGTTATTATGACCAACCTTTTACCGAGTTGTTTTTAGCAGAGATTTTCCCTCAATTTTATCCATTGATAAAACCCTTTTCTTGGGACTTCTTTTCATGAACGTCAGGTATGTAATTTCTCAATTTTGAAGCTTTGGAGCAGATCTTTTGCGCAATTTAGCTTTTTTTTTTTTTTTTTTTTAGTTTTAACTTGTGGGTTTCTCGTGTGTAATCGGTTGTGAATTGTGGATTTTGTTGAATTTTTAGTTTTTGTCTTGTTAGATGTTGATTGAAGCTGTACGGGTTTAAAGTTTCAACTATTATTTATAAATTTCTGTGCTTAATTTTTCCCCTTTGAATGTATGATGGGTGTTCTTATTGAATTTCATCGCAGGAATTTTATGATAATCTTTGTATTTTGGTCCAGTTTTAAACTGGGTTGATGTTTTGTTTTGAATGGGGGTTTTGTCACTACCTGAAATTTTCACTTGAATGTGCCTCTACTGCTTTGACCATCGTTTTTTTTGTTCTGTTTGAATATCACGAAGAGAATTTAGAGAACGCAAAAGTAGTCTAAAAAAAATGGGTTTTTGGCTTTACTCTTTGTATTGATACTGATTTACGGTTATGCTGCGAAAGATTTTACATCAATAGTTTCTTTCTTTCATTGATGTTTGAAAGATTCATTGGTTTACTGATAAACTTTCGTCTATTACAGGATATTAAACATGGAGTACGACAGTAACTATGTTGAATATTTGCCTGTGGCAAAGCGTAGAAAATTGGAAGCGCAATAAACAAACCAATCTAAATGTAACTATTTGGCTAATTTATTTGTAGGTTCATATCAACTAATGTGTTGAGAATAATTTTTATTAATTAACACATACATAAATATTTATTTGTAGGTTCATATCAATTTTACATACCATTTGCAAATACTGTATACATCAAAAACTTGACTTTCAAAATCGTCAAAATGAATTTTATACATTTAGCTAAGTTTGCAAATTTTTTTATCATAAGTAAACATTTTTAGTATAATTCCCGTCTCAAATCATATTCTTCTATTTTTCCAAAATCCGTTTGAAAGTTTCATTTTCTCTCATTTCGTAAAATACACAAACATCATTTATAATCCAACACAATCTCCAACAAATAATTATACCAAAGAAAACAAAAACTATACATGGAATAAGACTTAAATGCTTTCAAATGCAAATGTGCAAAAATCAATGATAAGTTAATAATTTAAATACTTGTAATATATACATAGTTGTAAAACTATAAAATTATGCAATTCATAATCCGAATATAATTTAAAGGCAGTTATGTATCCTATTTACTCACAGTACTGACGATCTTCTCGATTCAATTCTATGCATTGACTCCAAAACGAGACGATCTTCTCTATTCAATTCTCTGCATTGACTCCAAAACGAAACACTCCAATATACCTAAACAACATGTGAGGTCTTGATTAGTATGCCAAAATCATTATCAATCATAAAGTAGTCCTTCAAGTTTATTTTATATTCTCTCGTTAATTCCACTCCAAATATGACAATTTCGTCACTTTCTTTACCATGTAACTAAATCAACCAAATTGAACAATGCTTAACTAAATAAATTACTTTACAATATATCCAATCATATTACTGGGAAATCTTTAGCTTTAATATCCCACTTGAATATCAAAATCCAAGTTATATAATCTAATTCAACACTAACTTGAAATCTTTCAAAAACTAGCCAATCCACAACCAAATCGTTCATTTGATTATCTGATATAGTCGTCTAAATACATATTTAAAACATCAATTTAGTATGATTCTATTCACACTCAAAAACCCAATCTTCCGTACACATAAACTTCAAAATTACAAGTCAAAATCACTTACCCAAAGTTCAAACTCATCACATTTGGTCTTAATAATGAAAGCGAAATAAAACCTGTAAAAAGACAAAAAATAAATCCTGGCGACATTTCCGGCAGTGATTTCGATGGCGGTTCTGGCCTAGAATGAAAGTTCTCAAGGAGATTAATCCAACGGTGGTAACGGTTTGAAAATCCGACTATCGGTCCTCCGATTATGAGCTTCCAAAGTTTTCCTCCTCTTTTTCTCCTTTTCTTTCTTCTTCTTTATTCTCGTTTCTCTCTGTTCTCAAATAAAAATCTGTCAACTTCTTCCTCTCTCTCACTTTATTTTGAATCATTTTTTTCTTATATTTAATAATAGGGTTAAATCTTATGTCGTCCCTCAGTTATAGTGTAATATATTCGCAAGTCCCTGGATTTTAAAAAAACTCCTTTGCACTTCCTGAAGTCCTTGAAAAACTCTGTTACGGTTTTTGAAAAAGCTCCTCTGCGGTCCTTGCTCTGGACCGCAGATGAACTTTTCAAAAGTCAAGGACCATATAGGAGATTGCATGATACCTTAGGACGACAAAGAATTTGACCCTTTATAATATTACCCCTTCTCTTCTTCTTATTTTCCCTTATTCATCACATTTTGTTCTTAATCTTAACAAAAAAATTTAAATCATAAGCTTGTTTACCCATAAAAATACTAACTATAATTTTTAGATTTAAAATTTCTAATTTTTTTCCAAGACATTACACTTTTCGAGCTCGACTTAAATAAAATTGTAAACGAACTTTAGTCTGTTAAACTTGACAAAAACTCTAAAAAATATATAATTAAGTTTAAGTTAGTTTGCTAAACTCATATTGACCATATAGTCGAACCAAGAACTATCAGAAGTTTCAGCTTATTTCACAAGTTCAACTCAATATTAAATCATCTGTGAACATGCTTATGCTTTTATAAGCATGACTTATTAGTGCAAATTTGCACTTTTGTCAATGTTGCCCAAACATTAAATATTATTCCAAGCATAAGTATATTTTTAATAAATTAGTTTAGCATACACATATGTATGTATGTATGTATGTATGACGAGTATGTTCATGAACACACAAACGACCATGTTCACGAGCTTTTAGAGCCGAGTTTTTGAGTGTTCAAACTCGACTCATTTATTAATTCGAGGTTAAAATCTTGTTCAAACCCGACTCGTTTATTAACGAGCCGATTAATGAACAACTTTTATCGAGCTAAACGTCGAGCAGTTTGCAAATAGCTCGGCTCATTTATAGCCCTAATCAAGGCATATCAGTCAATTCAAACTGCCGGAAACATCACAAAAATCCAACAATTTAAACCTCACATATGGTCAAAACAATATAACTAATTATTCGGTCAATGTATTTTACGTCCTCTTTTAGGAAGTGAGAAACTAATGTGGAAAATATAATTGAAACTCTACAAATAAACATGACTTTTGAATTGGTTTTGATAGCTCCAATTACATTAAAAAAAGTGTTTCACCACAGGCTTCAGAAAAAATTTCTTTCCAGGTTGAGCTCCTAATATTTCAAATTGGGTCATTATTTGGGCACGATCATAAAAAGTTCAATGCACTCAACAGCAAGGTTTCAAAATAAGTTGGCTAGAAATTGGAGAGGCATCTTTAGGGAAGGAAATTACGAAATTAGGAACAATTTTTTTTTGTTGGAATAGATACACAAATTATCATTACAATAAATGGATCAACAACAACCCAAAAAATGAAACTACTGCTGCAAGAAAGCTGAAATGCTACTGGAGTTGTTGAAGTTCCCCTGATGTTCGTGGAGTTAACATCTCTGATTTTCACTTTTGATGGAGCCTACAAAAATTTTAAAAAATATATAATTCATCAGATTCTCTCTTGATATCACTTAAAGGGCATGTTCGTTTGAATTTTTTTCTGAAAATTGAAAATAGAAATGAAAAACTAGAAAACATTATCCAAAAAATTGGAAAATTCTTAAGATATTGCTCAGTTTTTCAAGAAACAGAAATAAAGCAGAACAGAGAATAATTTTCCAAACTAAACATTCCATAAACTTCAGAGAACACATTTATATTTTAACTAATCAGGATGGACAAAGAGAACAAGGTGGTTTCAAAATATAGAGACTAGATAGGAGAATTCACTAATCTTCATAGAGTATGATACATATTGTGTAGTTGAAAAGAATACCTTTTTGTTGCATTGGTTCCACGGGCAATAGACTTGATCGATTAATATAGGATTGGCGACGTTGTTCATAACAATGTCGTCAAAGTGGATGTTAGAAGCACTACCGCCATACATTGCAGGCCAAGATTTAATTCTGACGCCATTATCAGTATTAGAGAAGGTGCAGTTCTTGACGTAAATTCCACTGACAGGATCTTCTTTTGGTATTTACCCAAGCTTCCAATACTGATTCCAACGCCAGGTCCACATGCTACTCTGGTGACTCCAATGTTTTGGGAGCCGTCGCCAATGGAGATGCAATCGTCGCTCGGCTGTTTCGAGCTTTGAGTCGGTAATGTTGATACGAGTCTATCGTCCGATGTGGATTCCATCGATGTTGATGCTCTCCGCAGGAGTAATAGTTCTGAACTGTCTGAAATTCAGGTTCCTGCATCCCAGAACATTGACATGGAAATTCTTGCTATCCAAGGAAGTTACACCAACAATCCTGGAATCGGTGACGAAGTTGAATCTAAAACTCTGATGTAGAAACCAAAATATGTTTTGTTATCGTATATTATTGCTATCAAGGCTTTTCACGGAAGAGATTCAAATGAAAGTCTTATTCAAAAAAAAAATTGTTAACAGAATACGAAAATTTTATAGGGTTCGTTGAGCTATTACTAAAAAAATAAATAAATGGAGCATTCAAAATGCTAAGTAAAACGAATATATATATATATATATATATAGGGGTTGTTGAGCTATTACTAAAATGATTATTCATCCTTAAATGATCATTACAATTAGTCCATGTATTGATTTTGATCGATTTTTTCATCCTCAAATGATTATTTTGAATTACTTTTAAGTTCTTGAAAAAAAGTTGATTTTTCATTCTCAATCCTTAAAAAATTAAAATTTCTACTTTGGATCTAAATTCTATTAGAATTTTAAATTTAATAATGATTTACAATCGATAACAACATTTTTATCTTATGATATTTTACCATTTTTTTTAAAAAAAGTTGTGTTGTTTTCTCTATTTTTTTTACTATTAAAAATCATGTTATTGCAAATTCTATTATTGTAGTATTCTCCAACCTCCGCCCCCTTCTCCGAAAAAGAAAAAAAGTGTTGAACCAAAAAAATATGGTCTTGTAAAAAATAAAAATAGGGAGTAACTCACAATGGGAAGTGCTTTGCATTTGGTATTTTGTCCACAATCATTTTGTTTCCAAGCTTGATGTCCTTGACCATCAAAAGTGCCTTTACCGTAGAGTATAAAGTTGTCAACATATCCAACTGTGATCCAACTATCACCGCTAAGGTTCACTGGAGCTTTTACGACGACCTGGACTTGAATCTTAATTTGAGCATTGCAAGGTCCATGCAATTTCACCAACCCTAACAAGTATGTGCCCTCTGGAATCACCACTTTGCTTGAACAAGCATCTTTCCATGCTGCTGCTACTGCCTGCAAATTGAAATCATTCAAACAACCGTGCCCTTTTAGAAAAATATTATGTTTTCTTCAAAAACAAAATTGTACAGAGTCACAGTCTATAATGAATAATATCTCGATAGGTTGACACTGATGATATTCAAGCAATATGGTCCACAACGATGTGTACAAATTTAGTTGCATCATTTTTTAAGTACTTATATTAATTAGTGTTGGGCTATTAGGTCTCTTCCTATGTGGAGAAAGTCCAATTTTCAAGAGGCCCATTTTTTGATAAATCCATTAGGGTTTATAAGTCATTTTCAGTAGCCACATGGAGACAAAGAGTCTCATTTGTGTAATCACCAAAAGAAAACACTTGAGAGAATTTTTTTGCTTTAAGTGTCCAACTTGTCCAGCCTATTTCAGTCGATTGTAAAGGCATATTTGCCTTCCGATCGTTGTGGTTTTTGGAGAGCTTCTTCATCTCTGTGTGTTCTTGAAAGTGAACGGTGGAGATTGGATTTTGACGGTTGGTTTGTGAGTTATTATGTCGAGAACACAAACTGTCTGAGTTTGGTTTCAGCAGTGACGGGTCTGATTATTCTCCTCAATTGGAAGGGTTTCCGTAGTCTGATTGAGCTGATTTTTAGTCAGTAGGGAAGGACATTTGGAATTTTATTTTGATCAAAGGGGATTGACTTTTGAGGTCGGGAAGGTTGTCTTTTGTTGGAAGAACTGAAGCTTTTTGTTTGTTCTCTTTACTCTTAATTTGTTAATCTTGTTTATTGGTGTTGTGACTGTGTTTATTGGTGCTTATAGCACTTGTTGGTGTGTGTAGCTGCTGTAAACATTGTTGAATTATAGTGGAGTCTTTTATTGGACCGGAGAGAAGTTCCGTGGTTTTTATCCTTCGATTTGAAGGAGTTTTCCAAATTAAAAATTATTGTGTTCTTCATTGTGTGATTATTTGTGTTTGTTTTGGACTGTTCTATATTTGCTCCTCTTAGTCAGTGGGAAAAGATTTTTTGGGATTTCTGCTTGTCTTGTCTGGCTCTTTCCCCAACAGTTAGTTATAAAATTTGGTAGAATATTATCAATATTTACTTCCTCAAGAAGTTAAAATATTTTGTAAACATATCATAGATAAACAAAAAAATTTGCATGTTTTGTATTATACCTTGCTAATATCAGTCTTTCCATCGGCTTTGGCTCCATATTTCTAAATATTGTACTCAACACATCGAGGAGGTGTAGCCATGGATGTGGCAAACAATGTAATTAAAAGTGAAAGTATTGCTAGAATCTCTACTTTAGAACCCATTTTCGATAAGTACTAGCGACACTTTCTCACGCACACTCTAAACTTAGATGTGTTTTTTCTAATGAGTTAATTCTTTTTCATTCTAAATGAAGCATTTATAGGGGATTAAGGAAGCTTAACACCCATTTTCTTTACGGTTTATTAAGTAGCTAAATTTTGCAATGGTGGCGAATAGTTTGCATGTACTAATTAATTAATTAATTTTCCTTTATAATGTTGCCCAATTGTTCCCTTTTTTTTTTTAAAAAATTACACGGTGAGCTTTAGTTTCTTTTCTTAATTAAGTTAGTCACATAATGTCTCCTTCATTGAGCTTTAACTAATTATGTTAGACTGAAAATGCAACTCTATATTCCTTGCTGGAATTTGTTCCTATACGTAAGGGAACCCTCCAAGATACTGTACCAAACAGTGGTTTAAATCATGTGTAATTAACTTCTTATCTAATCTAACAGCGAAAATTAGTTAAAAGTAATAGAAGTTTATTAGTTCGGTTGATTTTTCTGGTTATAGTTATACAAATACCCATTTTATAACAGAAATATTCCGATTTTTTTTATAAAAATGGTATTTGCGTAAAAGAATGCATACTAAATTATCAATTTGTTAATTGAAAAATCATGTGACATGAGTTTATGACTCTTTAAGCCCATCAAAGTACATCAACGTTTAACAAAAGACAAATTCAAAAGGCCCAATTTTTAAAAACTCCCTCTCTTTACAGTAAATAGATAGAAGACCTAGCCTTTTTTTTTTAACAAAGAAGACCTAGTCTTTTGTTTAGTAGATTAGTTGTTATTTTATTGGCTATTTTTTGGTTCTTATTATATAGCTTAGTGGCTGCAATATTTTTTTATTGTCCCAGTTGCAAATTTTTGTATTTATAATAATTGTTTGTGGGATGGTACTATAATGAGAGTTTATAAAAAGAGTTCTCATCGAGAACTCCATTTATTTAATACCAGCTTTAATTACTTATTTTTTATAAGATAGTTATTTAATTACAG
>CAODLS010300523.1:0-13237 GCA_948243855.1 Flueggea neowawraea | reverse complement strand
CTCATTTCTTAGGCAGTATGCTGAAGATTCTTTCTCCAAAGCAGCTTGCCTAGTGGTGCAAAAAAGTGTGATATCTTACCCACAGGTATTTCTTTCCTCATTCATAAAGTGAAATTGAGTGGTAAAAATCTCCCTAACAAGTCAAGGGCCTAATTTTTCTTTTGGCGTTGGATATACACTTAAAGAGCTATGTCATACTTTCTTAGATTAGCCATCATACCAGTAAGCTAGTTGGCAATATCTGATGGAATTTCACTAGTAACTTAAAGACTTATAATTAATCAGTGATGATATTAGACCCACTAGGAAATTATCAAGATCTTCAATTCCAAGTTTGGGTTTGATCTGCTTGTTTTCTTAGGCTCCTATCAGGTTTGATCATGATATGGATTGGCTCTGGTCATAAATATATATGATCTGAGATAACCGTTTACTATTGGTTTTGTGAGTTGGAGACTTGCTGAATAAAATTGATGCGATACTACTTTTCCAGGTTTGGAAAGGTCAAGGATCTAGAAAGTGGAGGCATGGGCAGCATGATGGCTTCTTTGTTCAATTTGAGTCTCCTGTCTTGCGAAAATTATGGTTCATTCCTAGTACCAATGAGAAGGGGCAAATACTATGCAGGTTTTTTCTCTCTACTGATTTCGGAAATCATATATGCCCCAAGTTGAGAGCCATTGCATAATTTACTAAACATTTTTTTGTAATATGCATGCAGAACTTTGCATCAAATGATTACATAATTATGCAATGGTGCCTATTTCTTTTGAATGTTTTTTTTCCCATATGAACTCATCTATCACTTTGATAATTTTTTCCAGGGGTCCTGAGACTCTAGATATTAGCTCGCTTGAAGTGCTTCCCCGTCTGTTTAAGGAGAAGCTGCCCAGTTCTTAGTAGCTTGTCTTGTCTTTTTGTTGTATCCATGGGAAGAAAACTGGGTGCGCACTTTGTATAGAGGCGTGCCATCTAAAAGAATGAACAGATTTGGACTCTCTGGATTTGCGTTGATTCATTACTGAAGGTGAGGGTTAGACTTGTTGAGAAGTTACAATCAGCCAAGTGATGCATGTATCAATTTTTGAGCTGCTCTGGTGTTTTGCGGGCGTTTTTGAGTTATGCGTTTCTGGATATTATTGATTGTATGGTATGCTTGTCCTGTATTGCAATGATGAGAAGGTATGCCCCTGATTTGATAAATGGGTTATTACCTTTCCTGAGTGTAAAATACTAATTGTCATCTTACAGCATTTTGTAACCTGTAAGCACATAAATTATACCTTGTAATTCAATATCTTGAATATTTAGCATCTTCTTCAATTAATTACATTGTTAGTGTGGAAAATGGAAAGGATCTGCATTGGTTTTCCAACTAAAAAGTTAGTTTGCTTCTCGAAATGTTTGTACTCTGGAACTATCAGAAGACTGAATGCATGAACATTGAACACTTGTGTGCATGGCAAGCAGACATTTTCTTCAGCAGTTTTATTAGAAGACAAAGTAATAACTGACCAACATTGTCGATTCAGTCAACAAAAAAAGAGAAAAAGAAAATCACATGGAGCCATCATAACATGAGACAGACCAATCTACTGAGACCACTAGGCAACTGGAAGGTTCTGGTGACCATTTCTTTCTTTACTATCTTATGGAGGTGCGGATATCTCTCTAGGATCAAATCCTTTGGGGGAAGGAGGCCATCGTGGTCGGTCTTTCTCCTTGCCATTAGCAACTGCTTGCTCTTCCATCTTCCGGAACCTGTAAGTTCTAGTTTAAATATATGTAGCAACACTTTCTTTATGTTGTGTAAAATCATTACTGCACATGAATCTATTATGATCTAGACTTGATTAGTGGAAGAGTGTACCAGGCCTGGGAGCATTGAGACAAGAGTAGAACAAGTAGGATCAACTGTATCAAAAGAGAAAACAGCATCTTTTGCTTTGCCATTCTGCTCAGAAACCGACCTAGGGGATTAGTTTTGCAGACCCTAGTATCCTGACTCTGACTCTCTTACTCGAGATTTGGTTTATATAGAATATTAGCATTATGAAGTTCAACGCCTGATGCTTGCGCTTCATTTTATATTTTTGTTTGCAGTCAAAAGTCTTGCGTTGAATATCAATTTTCAATAGTCTCGGATAAGTTTGAAGAAATAGTTTAGTCTCTTTTCACATTCAGGAGTCGACCAGTAGTTGACATAGTTTTGTCCATTCCAAAGTTTTTATTATAGTTCAAAAACGTTAACTCTAGTACAGGAAAACGCCAAGGTAGGAAGCAGTCTTCTCATTGTTTCATCTCTTTTGAGAATTACATACCATACCCCCCATATATATCAATTAAAGTACTAACATTGTGACTATTGTGAACTTCCTTGTAAGTTCATCTCTGCAAGTCACTTTTGGATCAATCAAATTATATGGTGAATGCTTTTCTCTTGTGTACACAATGCCAAGATCAACTTATTTGAAGTCTTTCTTTTAACATCATACATTGTCTTGTGCATCTAATTCAATCGTGTTTGGACTTGTTTTGTATGTATGTTGCGTGAAGTTGCATGCTGCTACTGCCTCTGCAACTGTAAGATAGATCCATTCTTGACCAATGGTTTCAATTAGCTTCGACTTGTCTAGCTTCTTGATCACTTCACTTCGAGGGTTTGCCAGTACCAACTACAGACACAAACAGTTCTTAAATTCATTAATAAGCATTCAATTTCCTTGCACCTAAACGAAATATGGAAAAAGATCGAATCTTTCGTGTACCTTCAGACCTCTTCCATCAATGTTCTTCTTCACTTCCTCTAGCATACTGGTTCCACTCGTATCAATGCTACCAATAGCTGTGAATTGAACAATTACAAAATATTTTAGTACGTGCTATACAAGGAAATACAACTAGATATGTCATTCTGGCTTGTAATTGCGATTTTGGTTAGAAACCTACCACTCATGTCCAGTATCACGTATTGTAAACTAGACCCTCCAGTGGATTTTAGCTTCTCTTCTTCCTCGTAGATCCATCTCGAAATCCTGACAACCAAATATTTACGTTAGCAGTCCTAGTGGGTTATTGAATTAATGCATAATGACCTCATGCATATTTATGCTTGATACTTTTTTGGTGTTTTCTCACCTCTCTCTTAGGTAGTTTGCATTGGCAAAGTAAATAGGAGTATCAATCTGAAGAATGAGAACTCCGGGAACGTTGTTGGCAGTTGGGTATTGATCCGTGCTTCTGTAAATCATAGAGTTGGGAATGTTGCCTACAACTAAAGTTCTTGGCCTCACCACATACAGAAGCATCCTTAGCTAGGAAATAGTGACCTGCATCTCAAAAATTCCAGTTATATCAATAATCTTTGAATTATTGCATAACGTTGTTAAGATGGTTATCTGTAATATGTTACTTACAGCAATGACAAGGCCAATTTCAACACTGCCAAAGACCCCACCAATGTAAGCACTTATGCAGACAACAAAGTCAAACTTGTCAACTTTCCCGAGGTGAATTGCGGCTTCATAGTCAATGAGGCCAAGCATGGCGGAAACGATGATGGAAGAGAGCACAACCAGAGGACTGTAGTGGAACAACGGAGTTAGAAACAACAATGTTATCATCAAAGCAGTTGCCATGACTATGTTAGAGACTGCAGTCTTGCATCCGGCATTGAAATTTACCGCAGTTCGCGAAAATGGTCCTGCCAATCACACAAAGGAAATAAGAGGGGGACTAATTCAAAATTTTTCTTATGATATCTTTTAGGGGTCAAAAAGTAAAGAATTTTTAAAGGAGGATTGGTTTGCAATTTGACATATTGATTTTGGGCTGGTGTGACAAACCCAAGAAATCTTGTGGTAATTACGCCATAAATAAGTAAAATTTTACAAAATTTATTTCTTCGGACATCCTTCACATATTACAGATTCACACATGTCACTTTTTGAATTTTAGGCGCGACTTTTTAAATCACACGGCGTCTTATTTATATGTTGTTAATTTGTTGTTGATATTTATATGTGTTGGTTTATTGTTGATTTATTGTTGATACTTTTTATATTTGCAAATTCAAAGCGTCTTGTTTATATTTTATCGATATCTTTTGTTTATATGTTATTTATATGTCAAAAACAACATATAAATAAAATATAAACAACATATAAATAATATATCAACAACAAATCAACAACATATAAATTACAGATTTATTTATATATTATTTTTAACATATAAATAAGATACTAACAATTTATAAATAACATTTAAACAATATATGAACAAGAAACAAAATATAACTAACATATAAATATCAACAACAAATTAACAATATACTAAACATATAAATATCAACAATAAATTAATATCATATAAATAAATTCTTAAATTTATAATACTGATTAGTGTACTGCACATTAAATTTAAAAAATATGCTGGGTAAATATATAATTAATAATTTTGAGCTTCTGTAATTGGCCCAGAAATCTTTAGTCCAATATGGGCTGAGTACCTGTGGTTAAATAACAAGAAGTGCAGGAACCGGCAAATATTCATCATTCCAATAACAATCATTTCTTTGTTTCCGTCAATGTGATAGCTCTTGAACATTGCAAAACTCCTCCCAACTGCTATTCCTTCCTGCACATCCATGAAACTCTCTCTGTTACCACTTTTGGTGTTCAAATTATCTGTTATTTCAAATAAACGTGGTGGGTTGAGTAGAATTAAATTTTTTACTCTGTCTAAATTATATTACAAAACAATATTTCTTATATTTTCCCATTTTTAATAATTTGATAAACAATAATTTGCCTCTACTCAAATTGTAGAGCTTGAAGGTGACAGAACTAGCAATTGCATGTTAATTGGAGAATAGGAAGAATGAGAACAACTTCTAAATAGTATGCGCTCCACCACAAATTATATTACGGGCTTGTTTAGTTGGGTGAATGGGTGGGAAAGTGCAACTTTTTTTAGGAAGTGAACAAAAGAAGTTAAGTTTTTTGGACTAAGAGAAGTAACTTATTGAGGAAAGTAACTTTCTAAGGAGGTTCAGGAAGTCCAACTATCTTAGTAGCCAACAATACATATTTACGAATATATCTTCAAAATACTATTTACTTACAAATTTCTATTTGTTTGTAAAATTTATAAATAATTTCATAAATAATTTTTTGATTATTTTATATAGATCAATTTTTTTAGAAGTTACAATTTTTTTTATATTTTTAAGATTTTCAAAATGTATTATATGTAAAATTTTTTTATTTAATTAAATAAATTAATTTTTCGTTAATTTTTTTTTTTAAAATTAGTCTTCATTATAGAATTGTATGAATTATTAACTATAATTTTATTTCTCATGAGAGATATATTTTATGTAATAAAAATAAATATTTTTTCTTTAATTTTTTTTTCATATTATTAATTTAAATTTATTTATTATTATTATTATTTCTGTAGAGCTTGATAATAATGATATTATATACATTTGTAGCGAACTTATCGAAAAATATGATTGTCAATCAAATACAATTGATATAAGTTTTTTAAGAAATAATTTTATAGGTAATATCTTTTAAGAAAATTACTTTCTAAAAAAATTGAACCAAACAAGTCCTACATGTCAATTAATTCAATTAATTAATTTTCTAATTGGGATTATTGACGTAATAAGTTGCAGACTTGTTAAATTATCAAAAAATAAAAAGAATTGCAGACTTGTTACAATTATTGATGAGGAGCATGTGAGAATATTGCGAGCTGGACTTACAGCGAGAGCTACGACACCGGGTATGAGTCCAGTCTTAATAGCTATTGTCAGATATGAAGACCCAAAAGCCAATTCCGATATAGATGGTGGATTCAACCCCTTTTTTAGGTACCCAATCTGCAGAAACAACAATCTTAATTACTATCATTAGAATTCCCATAGCAAAACAAAAAAAAAAATACTAGAGTGATTTAGGAATGTAGAAATTGAAGCTTAATTTCTACTAAAATATTCTACTAAATACAAGACTCTTTAACAAAATCGTACTACTAAAATGTTCAATACCAACTTCTAATTTAATTTTGTTAGTTAGTGAAGATTAATGATGAGATTTTTACTGTTGCTGAATTGATGGATGGCTTATAAGTGGCAAGTGATATCATCATCACATCTACCATGGCTGGCCTTACTTGACAATTCATCTTACAAATTAATTAGTTCATAATTAACGTTTGTGCCTGTACGGGGTCTACAATTTGGTGAATAAGTAAAAGAGTAGCCAATTCGAAATTACTAAGAACAATGCATATTTGTTTTCCCTCTCACATTTCATAGTATTATTCATCTATATTATTTTTTTTTTGAAGAAATCTATATTATATATTTTTTTTAAAATGACCACAATACTTTTTTTTCTACTAAATATATATATAAAAAAAGGAGATGTAATTACCACTTGAACACCGTGTTTCTCGGCGTGAGTCAAATAAACAAGAGCGCTTCCAAGAATAACGGAGGTGAGGGGTGCCATTGCGTTTATCCAAAAGAAGGATGGCTTTCTTTTGCTCTACAATTGTCATCATCCAAAAAAACCAATCAGAAGTGAAATTAATTAGTAAATTAATTAAAGTTGAAATTTCATATATCAGAAGTGAAAATGATTTGTTTTACTTACCAGGTATCTTGTGAGAACGAGGAAGAAAAGAAAACAACAACCCAGAAGACCACTTTCCCATCTCCACTGCAACAACCACCACCATCATCACAATAATTACATTAAATTAATTAAATAACAATTAATTAATCTTCATAAAAAAGTATATTTGTAGCTATAACATGTGATTAGATAGTACCTGATGCGTTTGGCTAAAAACCGAGCGCATAACAGAGACAAGATCGGTCATATGAGTGAAATGTACTAAACCAAGTATTCCTTTGAGTTGCTGCAGACAAACAACCGTAGCTGCTCCACCCATGAAACCCACTATTGTTGCATGTGACAGAAAGTCTACAATGAACCCAAGTCTGCAACCAAAACTACCCTTTTTTTACTTCCTCTTTCTTTTATTGCCGTTTTCGGAACCCCAATATACGCGGGAACACGACAAATTAAATCATGTATCAGACATTAATATGGTCACATGTTTATGTGTAAGAAGATCGGTATTACCTTAAGAAGCCAAGAGCAGATTGAAATACTCCAGCAAAGAAGGTGGCAGTTAAAGCTAGCTGAAGATAGAGCTTAGGGTTCTCATTAGGGTTAACCTCTTTCGATAACATGGAAGATATGAGCAGTGATGCAACTGCAACTGTTCCTACCGCGAAGTCTTTTGAGCTCCCCAACATTGCATACACCAACGGTGGCACAAAGCTTGAATCTGCATGTACATGCAAACATTTTTTATAATTTATTTTATTTATTGACACAAAAAATTAAACTTGCGATTTTTAGTGTTAAAAATAACATCACTATCAATTAATTACAACATCATTAGTATATTGCTATAAATGTAGTCGGTACAAAAATTAGTTAGCACTAGGAATTTAAAGGAAAAAGAAAAAAAAAAAGAAGAGAGAAATAATAATACTTACAAAGTCCAATAATAGGGGGTAGGTTAGCAAGACTTGCATAGCTGATCCCTTGAGGAACAGCAAGACTGGCAATGGTGATTCCGGCGGGAAGATCAGCTTTGAAGAAGTTAAACGTGTAACGAGGAGCCCATTCCAGTATAGGTACAAAGTACTGCAAACCCAAAATGAACTTCCTAGATGCGGGTTGCTTCTTGAATTGCCTAAAAGGTCGTCAGGGAAAAATGTCTCTTTTAGGCCGGATTTTAGTGTTTCAAGAAATGGTTTCGCTGGAGGAATTGCAACACGATGTGGGCACTCGTATTCGCCGTTACCCATTTGATCTCTTTATTTCCACAATTTTCTACCATACAATATGTATAATTTTCCAAGTATGCAGAGCTAGATATGAAGGTATATATATATATATATATATTAATATTATTTTGTCTTCTACAATATTTCTACTATAGTCGGTTAGGGTTGGCGGTGACACAAATTTTGTTTGCTACAAACCAAAGTGATTTTTGGAGTGTAACTAGCTAGCAAGAGAGTTGGAACTTGATGTTTTGACGTTAGCTTGAAGGTGGTGGTGCGGAGCTTAGGTTAAGGTGTATATAAAGAGCATAGAAGGTGGAAGATGATCTCTGAATGTGACCCACAACTGGACTGGACCGACGCGTGGCAGGTTGCCAAAAGTTTGACCTGCATATGACCGGTGACTACCCACCTTATTTGTAATTAGTATTCGTTAATTATTTATGTACGTACGTAGATTTTTTTAGGATTAACAAGAGATAAGCTTTTTATCACTTCATTCCTCATATATTAGTCAAATTTTAGTTTTTTTATTAAGATAATTGACGAAGGAAATTAATAAATTTGTTATAATGATTTTAATTGTAAAAGAAGAAGCAAGCACTTCCACGATACTATAAGCTTCTAATTAAACCTAAATAAATGAAGGTGGTGGCCTGCTGAGTCACGGCCCGGATGGCATTTTGAACAAGTGGTTTATGCTTGTTGGCTATCGTCATCAAGCACTACACGTGGTAGTTTACTGATTTGGGTAGTAGGTCCCACTAGTCCAGGAATTTCAGGAAGATACCAAGGATTACATTATTTATTGCCATGATCGATTTAATTATATATAATGCCTCCATAGGGTCCCAACTTCTCATTTAAAAGGAAAAAAAAAGATTGCAAAATGCTTCATTTGGTGCCTAACTTCTGTTCTTTTCTCTTTTAACTTTTTTAAGAATTGATTTTACTGGAAAGGTTGTTATATAATTGTATTTAGAATTGTTGATGAATATATGAAAGCGACTAAAACTAAGTACCATCGTGTAAAAAAAAAACTTGACGGTACTACCACGTAATTAAGGGAAGAGAAGAACTGAAGAAATATGAAAAAAGCTCGTGAAATTGCAGGATATTTAGTTTAACCGGCCGATGATGTTGTTAAATGGAAAAGGAATAGTCCACAAATCGAAAAGAGGAAAAAAATTACTGATCTTCTAATTAGATATGTTTTTTTACGTACTAGTTGATCATACGAAGTGAAGGCCTATCAATGATCAACTTATCGTGAAAAAAAAATGATAATATGATTGCCTTAGATTAACTTACCACTGTCAGATTTGACGTAGCAGTTGAGACCAAACCTTACCAATCAACTAGAGATCGATTTGTTGATTCGTACATTAAAAAGAAGATTTGGCTATGGTATATAATGGTTCGAGTAGCTTCTTTGGTAGGTCTTCATTCTTAAGTAGGTATATATATGTAGGATCGATCATGGGGCACATGTCATCACTATTTGTGATAATTATGAATCAGATTTTACTTCATACTTTAAAAATTAAAACACTGGTAATTAATCATAATAATTATTTGAAAATAAAGTAATCTCCATTCTAATTTTAACTTGTTTTAATTTAATAAAAAAGCTCCTGGGGGTAAACAAATTGAAGAGGTGTTAACCTATTTACGTGGAGAATCGTCAAGGTCAATCCACATGCTTTGGAGATTCCATGCTTCACAGAAGGATGAAGCTGAGTGTTTTTTTGTGCTTCATGTGTGAAGAGAAACTCTGGATCGATGACGGTCAGTGCCAAAGAATTTTAAGCTTAGCACTTATGTGATCAACCTATCTCATACATCATATATGGGGGAAAAGGAAAAGTAAGCAGAAGTCAATGCTCTGTTTCTAATTATTTCTTTCTATAATCATTAATCTTTCATTGTATAAAGGACCATTGTCCCTGTTTGTTTACAGTCTCCTTTATTCCACATTTAACCAATTTTATTTGTCACTCGCTAATCAACACCATTATCATAATGAGGGAGCAAGAAACTGAAAATAAAACAAGTATAGCCAAGGCTTTTTTATCAGAAAATTTCTTTTTTTTTTTTCTAATCTTATACCCTGAAAATGAAAATATGTCTTCAATAAAGCTGGATTTCACTAACAAATGAAATCATGGAATACTATAAATAAATAAATAAAACTTGAATATAGCGTAATCTTGTTCTCGCATACCGTTTTAATTAAGACGTCTTCGATATTGTTCTTCTCTGCTAATATAAATAATTGCTTTGCATCTTGCTTTTACATTATCTAAGCTAGCAACCCAGCACTCAGATTCTCAAACAAACACAAATTACAATGAACAAGTCATCACCACATAACCTTGTTAAATTTTGCCTATGCTGGTGGATTTTTCCTTCAATTATTTAATGACTTGAATATATGGTCAAATGGTTCACAAGTTAATCATTAAATGTGTGCTCGCACTTAATGGTCACCGATAATGTTAATGAAGAAAAAAAAATTTCCTCTTCAATGGTAGATAAAAGAGATCATGTAAAAAAGTTCAGATCACACGTTAATTAAGCGTAATTATCTACTCTAGATTGTGATTACAATGTTTTTGTTTAATAATTCATGGTGCGGCATAAGTTTGTTGATGGGGAAAACGTCAGCAAAAATCTCCCAAGAATAAGAGTAATGCTCATAATAGGACTGAAAATACTGTAAAAAAACGAAGGAACTTGAATGCAATGAATCTTTCTTCTCATGCATGAAAAAAGGTTGAAAAAGGTGATTAAGACAATCATAAGGCATGAATAATCGTTTTTAATTTACAATGAAGGTAAAATTTATTCGTAAATATAGGTAATTTGCATTAATTTGTCAATTATTTCACCATATACTTCTGCCTTAGTTGATGATAGGTGAAGTAAAAATGGATCAATATGGTAATGACGAAAGTTTATAAATATGGATTATGGCCTATACATAAGGTGCAACGTGGATTAGTTGAACACTTCACCAGATGAAACTGCTTACATGTATTATTGCAATCCTTTTTCCTCATTAATAGACTACCCACTATGACTAATGAACTATTAATTTGGATAAACCAGCAAAAAGTGTGTATAAAATTTTCCACACTCAATGAATTATCATGATTTGCAATTCCAAGTTTCTAAACCCGCAATTGCAGGTTAATTGGAAAAAAGTATCCGTCTCTGATAGTGTTTAATTAAGATTTAGTGTTTTGATTAACTACTCCTTTTGTTGGCGACTGCAAATATTGCTGTCACATGTTAATTGCTTCAGTTGCCAATTAAGAAGCCTGCTGATGATAATTCTCAGAACCTTACTTTCTCAAGTGCTCTAATATTTTTAGAAAACACATGGTTTTTGCTGTTCTAATAAAACCATCAAATAATAATTACTTTTAGTATTGCAATAGTGCCAATACTCGGTTTCTTTTGTTGAAATCATGTGTTAAACAGAGCAGGATATGACCTCTGAGAACTCAAATACCTGTTTTCTTGTAAGACACAGAATATTCTTTCATTTGCCAACAAATCTAGTGATTGCACAGATAAAAGTATCCTGGATTTAATCCTAGAACTGAATTAAGAAGCTCTGGTCATATTCTTTGTTCATTTTAGCCTGTCCTGGTGAGTCTCTGAATATGCAGTTATATCGGTTACCGCCAGAATTATCTTGTTTCCTAGCTGCAATGACTATATTCTTTTTTTTTAAAAAGTTATTTTGTTTTCTCTGCTAGGATTTGAACTTTCAATCTTTTAATACTATAGACAATTTTAGCACCAATGAGTTATAAACCCATTGGTAGCTGCAAAGCCTAACTTAATATGTGGGGATGGAATGGATTCCATTGCTGCCGATAATTGTGAAGCTTTTGAAGTGGTTTAGAAATGCTTAGATGAGATTCAGAGGACAACCCATGAGGCTACATCCAAAGATTCTTCTCATTCTGTTTGTTGTGGGAAGCACTGTTACAAGCATCATTATGAGCTTTTGAATTGTGCATTTGGATTTATTTTTTTAAAATAAACTCCCAATCGGTTATTATGTCAAGTGATGTGGAACCCTAAGTCAAAGAGAACCATGGGAGTGATTGTGTGTAATTTTTCGAATAATTAAATCGTCACAAATGTAGGAGGTCTGTTGAAGTCGTCTTTAATAGTTGTGAATGTGCCTATAACCATATCATGTTTTTATTCAAGAAAGTAGTCATGATTGAGTAGTGGCTCATGTCCCACATTAGGGGTATACACGGTTCGGTTAGATTTGGTTTTGTAGCTAAATTGTCAACCGAACCGAATGTTTCGGTTTTACTATCTGGTCATCTATATTTGACCTATTGTTTTCAACTAATCGATCAGTTTAAAACATAAATAAAAACTACATTTATAAATGATGACATTTCACCTCAAAGTCTTAATGCAACAAATTATCCTCCAAATAAATCAAGGGTAGGTTCGGTTCAGTTTTTAAATGACGAAAACCGAAATCGAACCGAACCTTTCAGTTGTCACAATTCAACATCCATAGTCATTCATTTTCCTTCAGTCTTGACTTTGGTTCGGTTTGGTCGATTTTTGTTAGTATAAGCTCTAACCCCAATGCATTGTATCCAGATTATATTATATATATATATATATATTATGACGCATTGTTTTATCTCATTATTATTCTTGTGCATGTTTAATTTGATAAAACATCCATAAATAGTGATCTTGCTTAAATTATCAAATATGTGATTTGGATAGTAAAACCTTGAAGCATAAAAAAACATTATTCTAAATATCTCTAGTCGATTATTGTTATGTGAGTGACAATAAACAAAGACTACTATGTACTTTGTGAGATGATCATGTTTTACTAGTCATAGGATATGAGATATCAATTAGAGAATATAGAACATGTTGGAGAATAGTGTTTTGGATCGATTCGCTTATGAGAATACTAAATGGTTGAAAGGTCATAAGTATTTCTCATACAACACTTATACTAGAATCCATCGAGCTGAAATCACTATGGATTCTTGGGTGATTTCTCGTATACTTTGACATACGCCTAACGTTATTTGTAATGAGTAAAAAATATGAGTATGATTGGGTATGTCATGAGTCATGCTAAGGAACATGAGTGAAATGAAGTGAATGGATTGTCACTCTCGAAGAGAGAGAAGATATCACCGGCCACTTAATTAGTGAAACTGAGTAGTGTGTGGCCATACCCAAACAAAGTGATAAGTGTTATCATTTGTTTGACTTAGTCAGGATCACTTATAGATCAAGGAAATGTTTTAGCATAAATAAGGGTGACTCGTTCCATGCCTTATGCTAATT
>CAODLS010300354.1:0-19142 GCA_948243855.1 Flueggea neowawraea | reverse complement strand
TTCTCAAACGGCTATGGACTTGATAATTAAAATGGACTTTGTCATGTTGTAGTTGCATTCATATGATTGGATCATATGTGGTGGCATGTGGGCCTCGGGCCCAGTTGATTGTTAGAAAAAATGTGTTGATGAATGTATTGCATGGTGCATTTCATGAGCCTAGTAATTGTGGGTTGTAAGTTTATAAGGCCTGCGAGCCTTTTATTTGAATTTGTAATTTTTATTTTTATTTAGAATATATAGAAAATTATAAATGTAATTACAAACCCAATAGAGCGAGTCCAATGAAGCAAGCCCAAAGAAGAGAGGAAGGCCCAATGCATCCAATGAGATGAAGGACCAAGTGAAGAAATACTATGTAATAGTATAGGTTATTGGCTCATGATTTGCACGTTTAATTTATGAAATTATTATCATACAACATGCCATGTGTTATGAATGATATACATTGATATGCAACTGTCAAACGAAAGCCCGCGTTTTCCATGTAAGTAGTAACAAATTAAAGAATCCCAGAAATATTAAGTCTAGCAAATTTCCTTCCTGGTTTGGCAACTTGTCAAGGCATCGATGGTCGAAGCGTGGGTCATGCCAAAGTTGGGCACGTTAGACTATCTTTGTGAGGCAAGGTTAGGGTAAAGTTCCTATGTGCTCTACGGTGAGTAGGGGCAGAAGAATGTTATGCCTAACACGTCAAATGTAGGTTTGGACTTAACATGGGTCTGTGACGATGCGACGACCCTAGGCAATTAATGGGAAGTGCCCGGAATTTAGTGCTAGTCCCATTAGATCTGAGAGTCATATTGGATATGATTGGAATGGTTCCTACCTAAATAGCCTAGTCTCTGGCCTAATGGAGGCGAAAGTGAAATATGGATCTTGACCCGCGATAAAATCACTAACAAACGAATTATTTATTGGGATATTAATTCGTGATGTTGTGGAAAATTAATAAGACCTCATATCTAATCTTGCTTAATTTTTCTGTGTAGATATAAAATGGCTGCTAATCAAACAAACTCAACCTTTTCGTTGTGATCTGTCCTTGAAAAAGGACAAGTTGAGTGGGTCCAACTTCTTGGATTGGTCTCGAAACTTGAGGATAGTTCTCAAGCAAGAGAACAAGTTGGAAGTGTTGGATAGGGCTCTACCGGCTGAACCAGCCAGAAATGTTATGGCTACTCAAAGGGAAGCCTTCGATAAAAAGAAGTGCGACTCTAATGATGTGACCTATTTGATGTTGGCTACCATGGGTCCAGAATTACAAAAGCAATTCATAAACCAGGAAGCCTTCGAGATTATGGGCAACCTCAAGGAAATGTTTCAGGAGCAGTCTCATCACGAACTGTTCGTGACACTAAAAGCATTAACATCTTGCAAGATGACCCCGAGAACCTCAGTTAGTTCCCACGTGCTCAAGATGAAATGTCTTATTGATAACCTTGAGAAGCTTGATGTTGGTATCCAAAAGGAGTTATCTATTGACTTCATTCGGGGGTCACTGCCCAGTAGTTATGACCAGTTTTTCATGAACTACTACATGCAAGGGATGGATAAGACTATTGCTGAGTTGCATAGGATGCTGAAAACTGCTGAACAAAATGTCAAGAAAACCTCCCCTGTGTTGCTGGTTCAGAAGGGTATTGCCAAAGGTAACAAAGACAAGGGAAAGGCCAAACAAAAACCTAAGCCCAAGGGACAGGTTGGACCTCAACCAAAGGCTAAGGAGCAAGTGGCCCAAAAGCCCAAAACTCAGGACATATGTTTCAACTGTAAGAATGTTGGGCATTGGAAGAGAAACTGTCCAAAGTTATCAGGAGAGATGAAGATTAATGGAGGTGGGGTCTCCACTTCAGGTATTTATGTTATAGAAGTTAACATTTCTATTTCTACGTCTTGGGTATTGGATACCGGCAGTGGTTCTCAAATTTGTTCTAATGTGCATGGACTAAGAAATAGGAAGGTGCTTGCCAAGGGCGAGGTAAATTTTTGAGTTGGAAATGGTGTCAGGGTTGCAGCCATAGAGACTGGGGATTATGATTTATGTTTGCCCTCTGGGCTTGTAATAAATTTCAAGAATTGTTATTTTATCCCTGCCATGAGCAGGAATATTATTTCAGTTTCTTGCTTGGATATTGATGGTTTTAATTTTGTTATTCGGAATAACATCATTACTATTCATCATGATGACATTTATTATGGGAAAGCAGTGCTTAATAATGGTCTATATATCCTGGACTTAAATAGTCATGAGCCCATATATAACATAAACACAAAACAGGTTAAATCAAACGAATTAAACCCAGCGTACTTCTCATTGTTGTCTCTCTCAGTTGCTCTCTATCTCTGATGGATGTCTCTTTCTCTCTCTCGGCCGCTCTCTGTCTCTTGTCAATCTCTCTCTTTCAGTCGCTTTCTATCTCTCATTGATTTCGCTTTCTCACAGCGCTCTTACAAACAAAACCTTAAGGTATTTCAGATTGTCAATCTTTAAGGATTATACATTTTTTTTTTGTTACATGGTTTATGTTTAATTTCATTTCTCTAATCTGTTTCACTTGATTTTCTTAATTATAAGGTTTAGGTTGCTATTTGTTTCTTATTGCATAAAGTTTTTGTTATATGTTTAATGGAAGTGCAATCAACAGAGAATGAAACACAAGATTTTATAGTAATGAGCAGAGCTTGAATCGATCTCGATTACATGTTCTATATAGCTTTATCAAGCCAAGCTCGTGAATAAACTTAAACGAGCTTCATCAATCGACCAGCTCATGAGCTTCCCTTTTCAAAAACGAGCCGAGCTCGAACAGAAAAAAAAAACTCGAGTCGATCTCAAGCTTAACATGTTTTCTGTCATGTCGAGCCAAGTCTAAGCACCCCAAAGCTCAGGTCGGGTCATTCGATTGCAGCCTTAAATCTACCCTAATATTGAAATAGAATAGCTTGTAGTTTGATTTAGAAATTCATCAAAAATCGTACAAATTGAGTTAAAACTATTATTTTATATGGACAGAAAGCTTAGGATATCTACTTTTAAATGCAATTAATGGTGGTTTAATATGAAATTTGTAAGTACAAATAAGTTGATAGAAACACATATTGTTCTATCGTAATTAAACTTGGAAGTCAGTTATAGGGACGGTTTTGGTGTGTTTTTAGGAAAAGGGATCAAACTGGAACTTTAGACAACATGACAAGAAATGAGAAACTGAATAGGTCCTTATATGTTGGAAATATGATTAACTTAAAAATTAATTAAATTCAAAGTTTTTGTCATTTTCTAGGAAACTTGGACTAAACTGAAAAATAAATTTCAAATAAGGGATCGATAAGTAATTTTTGTAATAGGAATAAATTGGATATAAATATATGGCTTTAATCTTTTATAGATCCAGATGACCGGAATAACCTCATATTGGGAAACTAAAAGTTATCAATGCGTATCATCTACTGAAAGCATGGTGAGTATAAATTTGAGATTAAATTCAAATGTGCGTTATATGATTTGTATACAAAAATGTGCTCCTGATATGAATACTTCGAAAAATCGGTGACTTATTGTGTTTACATGATCTTTGTGTATAATGTTGAGTGTTATAATATATGAAGTGAATTTGTATACAACTGCTATATGAATATGTTAAGAATGTTGATGGTTTATATGGAAGATAATTATTTTACATTGTTCATTGTTTCTTATATGTTTTATATGCTGATGCATTCATATTAGGCTTAATAAAGGCATCGTGACCATCTTACTCTTGTATTCGCAAATTATATTCACAATGAGACCTATATGTCATATTTTCATACTAGAGACTTTTGGGTCAATATCATACAAGAGACCTCTAGGTCATGTTTTCATATTGGAGACCTTCGGATCATTATCACACAGGTGACATTTGGATCAATTTTCATACGATGTTGGCCAGCCAATTACACAATGGCATGGAAGAATCCCAGGGCGATACTTAATTTGTTGGTCACAATATATAAAATGGATTAGAATGGCACATACATGTGCTTATACAATATTGTCATTCAATAGTTTATTTGGAATATTTTGATTTGCTTGAAATTGATCTACGATAGTTCATACTCATTAAGTTGCGACTCATATAAAGAGCAATAATTTTTTCAGATGATCATTGCTAGTAGATCTTTTTAGTTGACTTTGAGCTAAAAGTCTGTAAATAGATGCATCAATAACAGGTCAACCAGCTAGTATTCTAAACTAATTCCTCTCAATATTTGCATATATATTTAGTTGAGTCACTTTTAACTTGCGTTTGCATAATTTTGAAACTAACTTGTATATGTGACTTGTACTAATATATATGATTATGTTTACATAAAACATGAATATTTTCTTATTGACTTTTTGTAATGGTATGTGATTTTATGTAGTTATATAATTATAGTCTAATTACATAAAAAGTATAAGGGTATTAAAGTAGCGATGCTTCAGAGGTGGCTGGAGGGTACTGATAGGCATGTATGTCAATGAGTTAGGTAGGATTTAGTTGGTTTTGGATCATTTCAACCAACCCATTCCCTTATTTAAGAACGTGGTTTGACCTTTTTTAATTGAGTTATATATATTTAATCAAGAAAATTTTTATCTATTATTAATACATATTTTATACACTAAATAAATTAATAAATAATATTTAATAAATGACATGTGAATTTTATGGATTACTTATTAATTTATTTAGTACATATTTAAGACATATATAAAAAAATATATAAGAATTTTCAACCCAATAATATTGTAATCATTTAAGTCAGACCCTTTCTGTTTTATCTTTAGATTTTCACTCTTGTAATGTTTTTTTTATCATCAATAATTTTCCTCTTTGGTAAAAAAAATTAGCATTCTCTTTTCAATAAAAAAATGGAAAAAAATGGAAAAAAAGTAAAGTAAAGTAAAGTAAAACAATTATTAGGAGGCGTAAGTGGATTGGTCATGGTGAGTCCTCCCGTGCCATTATTTGTGAACCGAATTGTGTGCGACGTCAGAGAATAGGGAGAAGTCTCTTGTTTTCCATCCAAAGTGAGAGTACGCGCGGCATCGGTGATGTTGCAGATTCTAATGATGTAACAACGCCGTGTTAGAGTTGGTGAATACAAACAAACAACTTTCGCCGCGACACTTCCAAGGCATCATCGCATCACATGGAGTTTCAATGTCAAACCAGCCTGATTCATTGGAAATTCAGCGCCCATCTTTTCCTCTCTCTAGTGCAACTTTTTTATGTTTATTCAGCTTTTTAATTTTTATATTTTATAATAATTTCAAAAAAAATATTTTACAATTTAGAATTTTTTATTATATATTTAATTTAATATGTCTTTTTCTTTACTAAATTTAATATATCTTTTAATTTAAGTGCTGTCAATTGTTTTTTAACCACAAAAATTAAACTGTAATTACACAATTTTTCACAAGCTCACACACGTGTATATACATGCGTAAGAAAAACACATTTCATTACAATTTGCAACACACTTTAAAAATTTTGATTATCTAGGTCTTTTATTTATATATGTTAGAAAACGTCCCCACTATACCGAATTATAGGTGGTAGCCGAACTCGAATTGAAATTAACTATTAAATAGGTTTTAGTGAATCTATTGCTAATTGGATTTGGAAATGAATTTCTAATTAGTTTAAGAGAGTTCAAATTCTAATAAGTATATAAGATTGACTCAAAATCTTAATTCATATATGTTTATAGAAAAACACGTAAAAATACTCTTCAATCTAAAAGAGTGTGTCGTCGGCCTTGGTGTGTAGATGGAGAAGATTTCGTTCTCCATTGCACACTCTTTCTCTACTGCAAGAAGATTGTTATGGTGGCTTTAAGGTTGCGGATACATGTGGCGTTCTCGTTGTTCCAACGAAGGTAATTTGTGGCGACTAGTAGCACATTATTTATTGTATATCCAATCGAGTTCTTTTGTTTCATGTATCGAGATAGGTTCTCGATCCTCTATTTAATTACTCATTAATTATTTAATTATATATTATTTATTCTTAATTGGATACCTTCATTATATATTTAATTATGATGGATTTTAAGTATATTAGGCATCTCATAACCATAAACACTAAATACAATCAATTTGCACAAAAATGTAGCAACTACAGCAAAACTCTCTCCAACTAACAACTTTATTTCAAAATCAAATAGAACATTTATCACATATTCCTTATTACATCTCTTTTTATTATTATTTAACAATTTATACCCAAATTCAATTATTTCACCTATTCCATTAAATAAAATATATTTTTTATTTTTAACAACGTACAAAGATGGACTTATTATTTTTGTAATACAATAACTTGTTATTATATATATTATTAATTTTTAATTATTGTTACAAATTAATTAGATTATCAATTGGAATTATTTTTAATTTACGATACAAATTACAAGTAGAAATATATCATAACTAAAAATACAATTGCAAACTTTTTTTTTTTTTGCTAGACTCAACCCAAAATCATTTTTTCAAAAATAAAGGTGCAATAATTTACAAAGCAAAGAGACCAAGGAGATACATAAGATACATTCATCCAAGTGGATTTTAAGGACATCTCCAAAATTGGGGTTAATTTTATTCACTGTCACTGAATTTTGTGATTCAGTTCAACTTGATAATTAAAGTTTAAAATTGTTCAGAACAGTCATTTTTACTTTGTTAGAAAGTTCAGGACAATCATTCTGCTATTTTCTGTTACCGAAGTTTATGAATGGACTGGGACATCATCAATTTTTTATACATTAGTATATGACATGGACAAGAATAAAAATGTCTGTGTGAAATCCATTACAACCTACATTTTTATTTAGATCCGCGTGACACACTGATGCATAAAAAATTGATGACGTTGTGGTCCATCCATGAACTTTGGTGATAGAACATAGTATAGTGAGTGTCTTGAACTTTCTAGCAAAGTTAAGTGACCATTCTGAATAATTTTAAACTTTAGTGACTGAGTTGAACTGAGTCACAAAATTCAGTAACCATAAATAAATTTAACCCTCAAAACTGCAAAATGCACTATGTTTCTCTCACCAATTGGGACGCTTTTTGCTACTGCAAAAGGCATCCCGACACTATAACAACCTAAACTTTGCTCGCTATAGTGTTTATCGCAAATTTTTTAATTTTTTTTGAATTGCTTTTTTCTCTTTTATTGTATTAATTGAAATGTTAATTTATGTTGTGATATTTTTAGTTTATGGTATATTTTTATTTTTAATCAACGTACTTGCTAAATTAAAATTAAATTTAATTTAATTTGTTTAAAACTCATAGTTAAAATAAACCTAAATACGAAAAAAATTAAAAAATTGTACAAAGCACATGCTCTTCAAATTTAAAACATAAATGCATTCATAACAATGTAATTTAACGTCAATGAAAATATTCTTCCATAAAAAAATTGAATTTGCAATTAAAATATAAAACAAAATTAAAATTTAATAATAAGGCAAATTAGTTCCATATCCACAAATATTACTATAATAATTTCCAAATGAGTTCGATGTAGAAGGTGAAAGTTGTTGAAATTGTCCACTATTTTGCAAAATTTTGGCCTTCCGAACTTTCATATAGGCACAAACATTCGGATCACTAATAGTAGACAAATCCTGCATTAAAATCTTGTCTTCTTATTTTCTTTATTTTAAAGCCAAAATTTGTTTCTTGAGTGCCAATAGTTTTGTGTTTGATCGATTAAGCATTTATGCAAGTCTTTGGTTCTCTTCTAGTAGTTTATTGATAATTGATGCAACATTGTCATCAGTCTTTTTCTTTGTTTTCGCTTTTTTAACCTCACAAGTTCATTAAGAAGAAAAGCCGCCAACATCATAATTTAGATTTGATAAGTTGCATTTCATGTATGTTTTATGTTCATTTTGCATTGGTTTTGCTTATTAAACTGCTGTCATCCATGTATTTTCATGTTATTTTTGCTTTCATTGTTGTTTAGGTAGATGGGGTGAGAAAAGATGGAAAACAATGATGTTTTGTATGAGAGGTGACTTCGAACCACATTACAACATGGCCATGCCCTATGCACTATCTAGACAGAATTGCTGAATTAATTGCAGAAAATGGTCGTGCATTTTGGGCATCCAAACCCATTAAACCTGATGTGATATGGACAAATTGGATTCTTTTTTACCTTTATTACCATTTTGAACAATTATTTAGGACTATTTTAATAATTATTAGATATTGATTAGGATTTGGGAAGAGTATAAATGCTCTGCAAAACATTTCAGTCAACAGCTTTGTAACCACAGAAGAAGGGAGCATGACCAACAGCTCTTTTCTTCTGTATTTGTGTGTTTCCTTCTCAATATGTGTAACTAAACACGCATCTAGTCAATGTACTTTTGATATTCGATCCAAGTAGTTTGTGAGACTATAGTTTTTAATTGTTATTGAGTATTTCGAGTATTTATTCAATTTCTTTTTTTTTATGTTCTTATCATTATTTGTGTTGATTGTTCAATATGGCTAGTTGATCGATTAACCGAATAATATATTTCTATTTAGGATTAATAAAGCATATCTCATTAATTCTAATATAAGTAGCAAATAACTTGAATGATTGTGGTTGGGCAACTTTTAATGTTATGGAATTGGGCGATCTAGTTTAAATAATTTACGACATTTCTGACTTTACTGTATAGGATAGGGGTTTCTTTGGTTCTTATTGCTGCCATTAGATTAAATCTTATCAGAACGTCTCAAGGGTTGTCTAGTTGGTAAGGGAAATAGTTTGTAAGTCATCTTGAGACTATTGATTAAGTAAGAAGAGATTGGTTATTTGAGTGTGTCACTAGTAGATTTAACTCTATCAATTCGAATACTCGATATTGATTGTTAGTGTCCATGATTAACTCATTGAATTGAATGGAAAAGTATCTTAATTAAACTTTATTATTATTGAAATCCTCTTGACTGCATTTCATTTATCTTTATTTTAATTTACTGTTTTTGTTTGTCTTGATATTTAATTTTTGTTTCTTACGTTGTTTTGTTTATTTTATGGGCACTGCTTAGCATCTCGAATTGAGAGTGATGAGGGGAATAAACAAATAATTTAGAGACTTTGGTAGGCCACAATAGGGGTATGACATTTTTACAAGGAATGGTAGGCTTTGACTCCATGTTGACCAGAGAGGGACAACTAATTTAAGTCGTGTAAAAGGTACCAAACAGTGGAAATGGCACAACTCATGTTGCATTTAAAGTCCACTGTAATTGTCAAAAATGTAATAAATATCCATAATTTTTATTTCTCTACCTTTCCCTCTTATCTCTCTCTATCTTCTTTTCTCTCTCATCCATCCTCTCTCTCTCTCTCTCTATATATCAGCCTACTCCTTTCTTTCTCTTTCCCCTCTCTGTTAGTCTCTCTCGGTCTCTCTCTCAACTCTCTCCGCATCAAAGCTGAGATTTTCAACACAAAAATCTAAAAAAAAAATAGTCCGAAATGGTTCCATTCAGTTTTCAACACAACAAACAAACATCCATTCAATCAACAATAGCTCCACTAATTTTCAAGAACAATCTAATATCGATATCAAACATAAAATTAACATAAAGTACAATTAAACATTCTGGAAACAAAAGAAATCAAACTAAAAAAATCAGAATCTACAATCAAAATCAAACATTACACCAATCAAAATCAATAAAAACCTAAAATCCACACTCATATTTGTTTTGAAATGCCCTTGAGCAACCCTACCCTTTACCTGCTCTGCATTACTACAGTAGGATCCGGTTCTCAGTGTCTCTAGAAAAGAAGAAGATTACAAAATGGATCTGGTCTTCAATCTTCTTTCTACACCTCCATCTACTGCAATTTTCGGTGACAGAAACAACTTCCAGTGGCCACTACCATCACAGAAACGAATCCTACCTAAAAAACCCATCAACCGAAAGCCTCCAAGAAAGTAAAACAAAATAATCCACAAACCTCACTTGCTTCTAAGGTGAATCTGGGCTTACCTTCACATAACTCCACTAGCAAACACCTTCAATCCAGCCAACTACCACAATTCCATCACCAAACAAAAACATGCTCGAAAATAGAGGAGATCGACCAGAGAGATAGACATAAAGGATTGAACGAGACTAAAGAGAAAGAGTAAATAAATTGGTGAGAAAGAGGACAGAACAAGACGAGGAAGAGAGAGAAGGTCGACAGAGGTGAGAGTGACGAAGAAAGAGGAGACCAGACGGAGGGAAGATAGACGGCTAGATTTGACTATGAACGAACTGTACAAGCCGTGATTTGGGTTTAGGGTTTGTTTCTAAGGAAAAGGGAGGGAAAAGACGACGAGGTGAGAGCGACTAAGGCAAAGGGAGACGAAAGAAAGATGGGCAACAGAGGTTGACCGGAGTTGAAGAGAGACAGTCATGTGAGAAAGGAAGAGATAGTGAGAGAGATAAGAGAGAGGATAAATGGATAGAAAATTGGAAAAAAATTGTAAGGGCATATTTGTCACAACCCGTTTCTAGACTATGATCGGCGTATAAGATAAACTGAATCGAAGACCTGGCCCATCTTGCACAAGTCTCGGAGAAAAGGACTTCTACCCAATTTTCTTATTAATCTTATGAAAACAATTTAACAAATAATAAGTTTAAACAAAATACCTTTGGGTAATAATATAGCATAAACAAAACATCAAGATACAAAATAAATCATCATAAGTAAAATTAGTAAAACTATTATATTGCCAGTAAATATCATAGATAATTGGCCTGAACAATAAGACACTCATTGCATATAAGGGCACCTCATTGAGCTCAGAAGACCAGATGCTCGCTATTAACAGAATCTGAAAAATATTAAAGGAAGAGGAGTGAGAAAACTCAGTAAAGGACAATACTCCAGATCACTTCTGGGACATCACATAAACTGTTTTGAAATCTTTTCGCAAACTACCACATACAGATATACTTTTATACATACATATACACTCTAATACTTATAATAGCATTTCTGAATAATCATTTCGAAATCTTTCGCAAACAAGGTAAGCAGCAAACAATCATCCAAATTAAATACGTAAATAAATAAACCAGATGGGAGAATTAAATTCTCAAAAAATACTTTGGATATAATAGTTACTGAGAACAATAGTGTTGAAAAACAAACATAGTACTTGTTTCCAAAAACTTTTACCAAAAGTAGTAATATATTTGATGGGACCAAACTCAAACGAATAGAGTCAACTGGACTCTATAATAGTCACTTAGGCACAGATAAGCCACTTAGGCACCTGAATAGCCACTTAGCCGAAATACGACCCTCTAAGTCAGTGATAGCCACTTAGGCAATAACAAACCTCTAGGCTGGTATAGCCACATAGGCAATTGAACAAGCATTTGTATACTAAAGGCTATGTTATCTCGTATCTAGGTGTTCTATATCAGAATATTTACAGAAAACATTTCTATACGTATTCAAAACAGAAAAACATGCATAATAGATAATTATTTAAAGAAAATATAATTATTTTCAGAACAAAATACTTAACAAAAACATTTCCAAAATGTTGAACAGACTTCTTATCTCAAAGAATATACATATATTCGGACGAAATATTTATTTCAAAAATATTCTCAAATCCAAATAAAATACTTAGTATGGAAATATACTTGTTTCAGAAAATAGTCAAAAATCTATACAAAATACTTATTATAGAAAATATCTCAAAATCCCAAAACTGAGCATTTATTACAGAAGTTATAATAATTATCAAAACGTAATATTTATTCAAAAAATCATAATCATTTTCAGAACAGATTTTCATAGCAAGGTTTTCACATAAATCAAATTTTAGAATTTCCTATTCTTTAATTATTCCAGATTACATGCAACGGTAAGACACATCAAAAACATATATAATTTCATAAGAGCCTATGTGTCTGAAACTGTTGATGCACTCACCTACACGCCGAGCTAATAGTACAATCGTGGTCCACTGGTAAATGATTGGTTGCCTCGGAAATCAAACATAGCTGAGACAGAAACAAATCACAACAACAGACTCAGACGTAGTAACTGTGGTGGCACTAATTATGATGAATGCAAATGCAGAAACCAAACCCCAACGGTATCAAATAATCTATTTCAATCGATCGTCGAACACCCTCGCCTCGTAAATCAAATACTTCATAAAATTATAGAATAGTCCCTAAGACCTTGGCAAATTATGGATTAGTCCCCACACTATTCAGTAATTACATTTAGTCCTCTAAATTATTCAAAATTGTAAATCAGACAACAAAATCTTAAAAACTGCCTTTTAATCCTTGCGAAAAAAATATATTATCAAAACACCATAAACTTCGTATGTAATATCCCTCCGGCAAAGTCTCTATAGTGTTTCGATCAATTCCGGCAAAGTCTCTAGTGGAACGTCATTCGATTTTGAATGATCTTATTTCATTTCCAAGTTGATTCTAGAATGATTGAGATGATGTTTGGGGTATTTTGAAATGTTGCATTTGCTTAAAGATGTTATTTTTGGATGGTTGGGTGTTTGAAGATGTTATTTTTGCAAGATTGAGTGTTGGTAAGACTCAAGAATGATCCAATGCATGTTCGGAACCAAAGGAAGTCGAAGAAGGTTGTCCAAAGCATGACAACGTACGTTGCAATGCGGGATGTACATCATCTGGAATTCCTTCACAACGTATGTTGTGAAAAGATAATGTACGTTATCTGGGAAGGAAATATGATCAACGTACATTGGCTAAGTGCGACACACGTTGTGAAGTGTTTTCTGTGATCCAAGGCCACTGGGTGAATAATAACATATGTTGAGGCCTTGAAACGTACATTGTGCATTTGTATAACTTACGTTGCATTTGAAAAACTTTGAAACGGTGTGTTTCAATCCGTGGTCATTTTAAACCACAAAACACGACCCTTTCGTCCGTCTTTGCCATTTTTCACTCTCTCTCACTTTCAGATCAATCCTCTCTCTTCCTCATTGCTTCCCCAACATTCCTAAACATCTCTAGAGGAAATATTTCAGTTTCAATCACTCCTTTTCACTCATTTCAAGCATTAAATTTCTAAAATTTGTTTTAAGCCGAAAATGAAACGTATTTCAGATTTTGGATGTTTCTATTGAAACAGATGTTGTAAGTTTTTATATTATGAATGTTTGAGGTTATATTAACATGAATCAAGCCTTGAATCAAGATATTTGATGATTTATTAGTTGAGCTAAGGTTTAGTTTGGGCTTGAGCCAAATCATGGTGATTTTGAGTTGTTTTTTAGGAACCGATTATATATTTGAGTTCCTGAGGTTGATATTGACCTATGTGGATGCTCAAAAATAATTTTTATTGGTTGAATCGAGAGAATGACTTTGGGTAATTTTTCCATAGGAACTAAACTTGATATTTTATAAGTTTGGGGTTAAAATATAGTTTCTGAATATTTTGTGGTTTGAGTTGATAATAGAAATACCTTGGGTATTCATTGATAGATTCTAAAAAGTTTGGAGACTGAATTGTAATATTTCATCGAGGTCCAAATTTCGCGGAGTGTTAGACTTTTGATTAAAATAGGATTTCTGACTCTGATGGCGTTTGAGTCTGCATTTACATTTCATGCATATTTTGCATTGCCATAGTCATCGTGTTTGATCTATTTGTAAAATACTTTGTTTCAGCTCAGTTTGATTTCTGATGTGACTAACCATCAACTGGTGGTCAGTGATTCAAAATTTTGGTAGCTCGACATCCAGGTGAGTAGATGGCGGCTTCAGACACATAGGATGTGTTTCTCTTACTTATATGTTTTTGTTGTGCTATAACCATAGCATGTAATCTGGAATAATTAAAGGATTGAAAATATTAAAATTTGGTCTACGTGAGGACTTGTCTAATTTGAATTTGTTTTTGAAAGCCTTCTGAATTTTTGGTGAGAAATAAGAATTTGTTTTTGGAAAATTATCTAAGTTTTTTTTGGAAATATTAACGATACTTCGTCTTTGAAGGATTTTGCACTTCTGCAGAAGTTGAATTTTTTTGAGAGATAATATAAATTGATTTATATTATATTTCTGTTGTACAATTATGAAGTATGTTTGGAACTTTGTTTTTGGTGAAACATTTGTCTGTTATGCATGTTGCTTGTTTGCAAAATTCTTTCCTTTGTTTTGAAATAAATAACTTTATTTTGGTTATTTTTGAAATACTACTTCATATAGCCTTGAGGGCAATACTATTTTGACTTGGATTTTGGATCCATCATAGGATACAGCCTGGAGGGCTATCCTAGTGCCTTAGTGTCCATATATACGATTTTGTGCCTTAGTGGCTATGCTTGTTGGAGAATTTTCGATCTATGAGTGGATAGCGAAAGAGACTTGAAATGAGAGGAGAGAAATCAACACCAATAATTTAGAGTGGTTCGGCCAACCTTGCCTACGTCCACTACCTAAGTCTCACCACTTAAGATTTCCACTATAACGGTGATTGATTTCGGCTCAATCCAACAAAGCCAATACAACGAAGTTGATTTCGGCTCAACACCTCCAAGGCCTAAACAATGTTGTTTTCTATAGGTTCACAACAAACCTCTACAATAATGTTTTCTATAGGCTTACAACAAACCTATTTCACACTCTCAAAGTGTTTGTAAACTGAATACAAAGATTAAAGCACTATGCTAGAGTTGAATGAATGAGATTGATGCTTGAACTTTGATCTCTAGCTTGATTTGGTGTTCTTGATGGTTGAAATTGATTGGAGTTTTGGCACAATGATTTTTGAGGTTGTTCAACACGTTCTCAATCTTCTCTTGATGTATTTATAGCATTCTCATGCCATATGACCGTTGCTTTGAAGAAACTAGCCGTTGGAGTGCATTTAATACTTCTGCAGCTTTCTGTGACCCAGCTAACGTACGTTCTCATTACATGACGTACATTGATCATGATGTATTCCAGTTCATGTACATTTTTCATAGCTAACGACATTGATCATGTCAGCTTTTCAGTTGACGTACGTTGTCCTTTTCTCTATGTACGTTGTGCACCTCACTACGTACGTTGTGCATATATGACGTACATTATTCTTGGTCTGGAATAATCCAGTAGCCTCTGTTTTCTTCCCGTACCACATCTACGTACTTTGTAAATTCTCTACGTACGTTGGTGTTCAATGACGTACGTTGTGGATTTGGGCAACGTACGTTGCACATGTATTGTGTACGTTAATCAACATGCAGTGGCTTGTTTTGCAGTTTCGTACTCTCCAACGTGTTCTACTTCAAGTCAAACGTTTTTCGTATCATGAAAACCATTTTTACATCACTAAAACATAAAAGGAACTTAATGTTGATCACCCATGATCCAACAATGCTTTCCTTTGTGGCTATATACTCGCCTTAGTGGCTAAATATATATATATACATTATATATTCGCCTTAATGACTATGCTCGCCTATATAGTGTTACTTGCCTAGATGGTAACACTTATGCCTGTATGACTAACCGTTTGATTATGCAATTTCAAAAAAAAAACAAAGGTTTTTTACTTCTATTTTGGAATTTGTGATAAAGCTAAAAAGGTTTTGTACTTTACTTTTGGAACTTCTGATAACTAAAAGATTCTATTGAACTTCACTTTCTTTTTGAAAGCTTGCTAAAGTTTGGAAATATTTTTGAAAGATTTTGCTAATGTTCTTGATGGTATGAATGCATGTGTATGCTTTGTCTGCGAATGGTTTCGAAATGATTTTTGAAACGCTACCATATACATAATGTGTATATAGGTATACTTGGTTATACCTACATGTGGTATTTTTGAACTGTTTTCAAAACAGTCCTATGAGGCACGTATGAGACGATCTAAAGTGTTATCCCTCACTGGGTTCTTACCCCCTTTCTTTTTTTTGTTTATTTCTACTCGTATTTACAGGTTGACTTGTAGCTCAATAACCGTCTGGTACCAGCAGCTCAGTGAGGCATTGTTTTATTTGGTAGTGAGTCCTCCTCTGGTCAGGGCCCATTTGTATGTCTGTTAAATGCTCCACAGCGGGTTTCTGTGGGTTCTATTTCGTGTTTCTGATATGTCAAATGTTTTTAAATTTGAAATATTTTATGTAATTGATATTATTAAATGTTTTTATTTATTAAACCAAGGTTTTAAATTTTATTTGATATTGTCTATTCAATTATTTGAATATAAATTTGGGTAGAACTTCTGTACTTTGAGGCTTGTGCGAGATGAGTCGAGCTCTCATACACGATTCGCCTCATACGTCGGTCATAATCTAAAAATGGGTCATGACAGCATCGATCGACACCTTATGTTTCCACCCACTCAAATCAACTCTAATCAACCTCAAAAACTTAATCTACAATTCATTTCATCAAAATAACACAAAATCATCAAAAATTCATCCAAAACCGAACTAAACCCTAGCCCATTCAATAATTCATCAAATCTTTCCAACCCAAGCTCACACCATGTTTATCTAACCTCAATCCATCATGATCTAACATCCTACAACTCCCATTTCATCAGAAATAGACAAAATTCTAAAACCCAAACCAAAAGCTCAAAAACGTTCTTCTAACAAATCATGAAAAATGTTCCATAAAATGAAGAAATAAAGGGATTGAAAGCTTAATATAGGTATTTCTGACATTAATCAACCAATATCTAACATCAATTTGAACAAAATCCAACAAATCCAAACCTAATATCCAAAATTGGCCAAAAAACCCAAATGCGAGACTCAAACATGAAATGGAAGAAAAGAAGAGATTAAAAGCTCGATCTTACCTCCAGAGATGATAGGGAATGAAGGATAAGGAAGGAGAACCGATCTAAGAGTGAGAGACAGTGAGAAAGACGAGTGACGGACAAATGGGTTGGGTGAGGGGTAGGGCTGCTCATAGGTTCTGGAGATTCCCGAACCGAACCAAATATCTGAACAAAAAAGAACCAGAACCAAGAAAAACCGTTGAATTTTAACTTTCTTTGAGCCGAAGCATCCCATCCCAAAATTTTTATTTTGCACAATTTTGGATCTTAAGCAATACCCATCCCAAGAATCATCCAGAACCATCCCAAACAGTCTTGCACTGAAGAACTGAAACTAGTACCAAATATATACACACACACACACACACACATATATATATATATATATATATATATATGTAGACATATAATATATTTCTAAAAAAAATGATGTACCTTTCGAGTTGTATGAACTCATTAAGATGAAAACACTGCTCCTAAGTGCATTTAAAGCTTTCTTAATCTCTCACCAAATAAGAAAAATAAAAAATATATATGAGCAACAGAATTATAAGAGAAAATTGAAGAATAATTAAAAAAAAAAAAAGAGAGATCCTACAACAGATGGAAGCATTTCTCGTAGGTGTATATGAGCAATAGAATTAAGATATGATTGATGGGATTTAATTTTATGTTAGTGTATTTGATCTTGTTTAACATATGATAGATGAGATTTATATTGCCATTGATTAGTGATTTAATTTTATGTTGTGTAATTTATTTGTATTTAAGTTATCATTGATGGTTTTTTTTTGTATTTAAGCTGAATTTGTTTAAAAAAATCTTCGAGAACCAAACCGGAACCATTTCGTTTTCTCCGTCCTGAAAGTCCCGAAGATCCGTCACGAACCGTTCAGTTTTTTGATATTTCAGGATGGTTTTTTGGGACTTTGGTTCGGTTTTTGTTCCAAAAAAATCAGGACTCCGGGATAGTTCCAGTTCTTTTGGGATCCCCGAGCCGTCTTGACCCATCAGTACCCCTAGTAAGGGGTATTTATAAACCCACCTCACCAAAAGACAACGTTTCACTTATCTTCAGCATTTTTAGCACATTAACGCACGTAGCATAGGTTTTCTACGCACGTAAAGGGCACAACGTGCGTAGATCAAGGCTATTTGCAAGTAGTCGGTGTCCAACAACTCTCGGTTAAACACAGATCATGATCTACATTCTTAGGTCCCCTTAAAACGCACGTAGACAACCTACAGCTCATAAACCAACCCGCATCATGCTCTACATACATAGCTTCCCATACTACACACATAGACATGTTAGAATTGTGCCCTAGTCCAATCATTAATGTGCATTGTCATTCAATTATTTAATAAAGAGGCATTTCATTTCTATAAAATATTATATGTTTTATGAAGATAAAACTCCATGAATAGTTTATTCTTCTTTATGCCATCAAGTACGTGACTTGATAGTCACTGGAATGCAGTCAAGAATATCCTTGAGTACTTGAGAAAGAACTAAGGATATTTTCTTGGTCTACGAAGGACAAGAATGCGAACTAGTCCTAAGTGGTTAAATTGATGTTGGATTTCAGTCTAACCATGATCGCAATCTGGTTATGTATTTTGTTTGAATAGAGATGTAGTTAGTTGGAAAGGTTCCATGCAAGGCATCGTGGCCAAATCTACTACAGAGTCTAAGTATATAGTTGTGTTAGACGCAACAAAGGAAGTTGTTTGGCTCAAGAAAGTTCATTACTGATTGGATGTTGTCCCAAGCATCGCAAATCCAGTAGACTTGTATTGTGATAACAGTAGGACTGTTGCTCAAAGACTTGTATTGTGGTAACAGTAGGACTGTTGCTCAAGCTAAGGAGCAAAAATCACAGAACCAAACACATACTTAGACGTTTTCACCTTATTCGAGAGATAGGCTGAAAAAGGAGATGTCAAGATATGCAAAGTTGAATTCAATGACAGTGTGGCAGATCCTTTAAAAAAGGCTCTAGCAGAACCGAAATATAAAAGACACGTCAAGTCTTTAGGTATTAGGTTCAAAGTTGATTGGGATTAGTGCAAGTGGGAGATTGTTAGAATTGTGCCCTAGTCCAATCATTAATGTGCATTGTCATTCAATTATTTAATAAAGAGGCATTTCGTTTCTATGAAATATTATATGTTTTATGAAGATAAAACTCCATGAATAGTTTATTCTTCTTTATGCCATCAAGTACGTGACTTGATAGTAAAACCATAAAGATAAAAGGAATACTATTCTAAATGTCCCTAATCGATCATTATCAT
>CAODLS010300273.1:0-11729 GCA_948243855.1 Flueggea neowawraea | reverse complement strand
ATGCCATTTCTCTATCAGCAATGAATCTGAAGCATGATAAATTTCTTGGAAATGTGTATTATGCAATTTTGATGATGATGTTGCAAGTAATATGATGTAGCAATGACAAATAATTTAAAGACTGGCAGCCGTTCTTTAGCTGTCAGATATATCCATTATAGTCTTTTATATTTCAATCCAGTGTTCATCTGTATTGCTGGATATTGAATTCGAGATGCAGAATGATACATTCTTCCCTGTAGTTATGTTACTGACTAAATTTGCAGAGTTCAACATTTTGACAAAATTTTGTTTTCTAAAAATCTGAATTTCTCATCCATACTCTTGGCTTTCTCGAGTTAAATACACCTTATAGTCAGGGAACATGTTAGCAGAAGTTATTTTGATAAGTCGTTGTGCTTGAGTTATATTTCATCTAGAACAAAGTGTTATAGCCAAAATCCTTGGAAGTAACCTTGTACAATAGGTTCAATAATAAATCTATAACTCTGGAATCAACTACATGTTAGTGGAAATTGCAATCATTTTTGGGAGTCCAATTCTTTTAGCCATTATTATCTTTCCCCTGAGTTTAGATGCCTTGAATATTCTAGATTGGTTTCCTTAGTGTTGGACCTTAAGGTGAAATCCCTCTTGTATTTTTGCTGTAGTGATGATTCAGATTAAAAATGTTGTTTTTAGATGTTTATGCCATAATTGAACTTGTTTAGGAGGGTGTGTAACATATTTCAAATTCTCAATTCAATGCATACTCACCTTCCTCGTTATTTGAGAGAGCTCTCATCTGATGCAGGAGTGTGAATGACTTATGTTTTATGTTATAACTGGCGAAGGCATTTATAAGTTTAGCTTAGTTGTTTTAGACCATTATAATTTTCTTATCACAATGTTATTTTGTGTGATCTTTCATTTTCACTATTTATGCTTGTTATAGCAATCATGAGTTCGTCTTTCAATTGAACAATATCGTTTTCTTTTTATGTAATTATGGTTCCGAAATTAGTGAAAGGTTTTGACACTGTACTGTATAATGCTTATGCACTAAGCAGGTTTTTTTTCTTCCCCCACAGAGAGGTAACAAGAAACCAATCTGAAAACATGGAAAGTGGAGAGTTTCAGGACTGGGAGCTTTTGGTTAACTCTGATTCCAACCTGGTTGGCTCACCCTACTCGGTGGTCAAGGGTTCCTCGAATTCTGATGGAATTGAGGCTGATTCCGGGGGCATGATAAGGTTGGATTACTTTTCACTTGGAAGTGATGAAAGATTCTCCAAAAAAGAAGTTGATGATGCCACTGAAGAAGAGGGTTCCGTTGTATTGGATAATCCCAGCTGGATTGATCCTGCACCAGAAACGAGATACCAGGCTAGTGATTCTGCTGAGTTCTGGTCTGATTCGGGTAGTGACCGCTCGGATGATCGCAAATTTAGCAACTTTGATGTGATGAATGAGTTGGGCTTTGTGGAAAATGAAAAACCTAGCAAAGGGTTTGGAGAAATTGTAGGTAATGAAGCGACACTGGAGTCTGCAGAGGATAAAATATTCAGCTTTGGAGAAAAAAATGAAATGGGATTTGAAGAAAATATGAAAATTCAAATGGGTATTGAAGGGTTTGGAGAAACTCCAAGCGAGAAGAAGCATTTGGTGAAGTCTTGGTCTGATTCTGGTGGTGATGGCCCGGTGTTGACTGATATTGGAAAGGTTAATGAGGTGTCTGGGGTGTTGAAGGAATCAGATGGTGCAAATGCTTCGGAAGAGGATAATTCGAGAGCTGTTGAGATCAAAGAAAGGAAGATGAGTTCAGATTCGGAGGTGGAGAAGAGGCAGGTTGTGTGGTGGAAGGTTCCTTTTGAAGTGTTCAAGTATTATGTTCTCAGAGCTAGCCCTGTTTGGTCTTTCTCTATGGCTGCAGCTCTGATGGGGTTTGCTATCTTGGGACGGAAATTGTATAAGATGAAGCGCAAGACTCATACCTTGCACCTCAAGGTTACTGTGGATGATAAGGTCAGTTATAGCTTCTATTTGATGTGACCATTTCAATTTCTAATTATATGTTTTTTTGGGTGAAATAAATTGCTTTTCATATTTAATGCTAATTCTAGTTGGATGAGTAGAGGTAAAGTAGTGGTATTGAGATTAGAGAAAAATTTAAATTCTGAGTTGTGCTACTTGTCATCTGGATATACAAACCCTTTGGTAGAATTTGTTTTTTAATGACATTGCGTTTTATCGTTGCACATGCTACACTGTCCCCACTAAAGGACCTGGTAGCAGCAGGTCCCACACTTTTTTAAGGTGGTAGTTGCATAAACATGGATTATTTTCATAAAATATCTTTTATGGTTGAGTTACAGAATAATTACATTTATTTTCATGGAAACAAACAAACTATATAAGGTCATCAAATCATGACTTGTGAAGGTTCTTGGCATGATAACATGATGCTGATGAAATTGTGGGATGTATGAAAAGATGCTGAAATACTATGTGTAGTTTGTAGACATATGAGAAGTGAATAAGTAGAATTGCATTTGCAGTGTAGTTTTGAGATGCACTGTTCTCTTAAACAACAGATTTTTTTGAATATGGTGCAATGCCATGTCTTAGACAATGATATCTTGTGACTAGAAATATAATCTGACATTGGTATCCAAAATGAAATCAAAATTTTTCCAGTGTAATGTGTTTTTCTTGGTTGATAAAGTTTTGTGGTTTATCCATAAATATATAACCTGACATCTTAACTATCATAATGTTTCATTTAGAGTATCAGCCTTTGCTTACTTTGGTTTAGCCATCAATAGCCTTTGATTTTTCTCATATACTGTGTCTTACGGCTGAATAACCTTTTTGGATCCGCCTTTAAAAAAATTGTAATGTGGGTTAAAGAATTGGAAGCTATTCTTTTTTGTTTATTACAATTGTGAACAAATGAAACTGAAGCATTTGTGTTTAATATTGCCCCACGTGGCAACCTATCAGTTGGTGATGGCTTTTCAGATTTGCAAATAAAAACTAATGCTATGCTAATCGATGATGGGTATCATTTACACTGTGAAAGGAAAGGACATAGCTGATGGTAATGTAGAAAATGGATAACATAAATAAGTAATGCATGTGCGATTTTGGTTGTTTTTATCTATGCATTGGATAAGGCAAAACAACCACAAATCAAACAGATGTTTTCTTAGTGAAAATTTTGAGGAAATCTTTAGCATGAGAAGTTTATTGTGAATGGAGTGATTATCTTGGGAGGTCAAAGCAATTGAAATGCCTCGAAATGAGTTTGCTAAGAATTTTGATTTCACAATTTCTTTTTCTCTTTCTTTTTTTTTGGGTCTGGAGACGTTCACATGATACTTTTCCCTGTTTGTTTCAAGCTGCTACAATAATAAATGTGCTGGAATTTGTGTCAGTAACTTGCTCCAAACCTGAATATCTTTTTTGAGTGCTTCTCGTATAAACCGTTGGGCTCAACATTGAATGATGCGTGAAAAGGGCATTATAGTGTTATGTTATGATTAATGCAGATCATTTGGTTGGATCCCAAGTTTATCACTTCGTCCTATACTAGTGTATTATTATGGAGAATTCTGCTTGAATATAACAATTTAAGAAGTATCACAATCTCTTTTCGATGAAACATGTCTGTTTGTAGAAGTGTTGTTTGGAGGCAATTGGAGCTAGTCTTTGTTTTGGATTAGAATGGACCCTTGTAAGATACCTTACTCTTAGGAGAGTATCTAGTGACCCTAGAGTTTGGTCTTGGATTTCTTTGTGCAGAAGGTTTCGCAGGTGATGAGTCGTGCTGATCGTCTCAATGAAGCATTTTCAGTTGTTCGGCGCGTCCCGATTGTCCGCCCTCTATTGCCAGCAGCAGGAGTGAATTTGTGGCCGGTAATGAGTTTGAGATGAGAAGTATGGTGAGAAATCGAGTGTAAACATGTTTATAATTTAACATTGATGTTTTTTTAATCTCTAGTATCTTTAAGTGTGACCTATGGACTGAGTTAAATTCTGTGTATAAATTGCAGTGTGTGGACTTGTGATTCTGTATAAATATCGCATATGACCATATGCAGCTAATTATTTTTTTTTTCATCCTATAAATGTCATTCCGTCTCCTAAACACTTAAAATTTAGTCAAGTCTTCCTACCTCTAACCCAGCTAAAAAGGCGGGTGATCGGAAGAACTTTCTTCATACCTTCTGCCTTTAATCATTTAATTTTTTTCTAATTGACACAGCATATTGAATTTCTATCCTTCCCCTGGTTATAGCAGATGAAGTTATGATGGCCAAATTTATTCTATTATGCTTGCAATTATGGGTCGTATACAATTTTCAAAAAAAAAAAGATCCTTGTCGCTTCCTGCAATCCTACATGTACTACCGTATCAGATTCCAGTGAAAATTCATCTTTTCGTGGCTCTTTCAATGCCGACTTGGAGGCTTCTTCAAGTCGCTAGCTCTGCAAAGATGGAACGAATAATGACAGTCATTCTGGGAAAAAAAGGTAATATTGTTGTAGAGAAGTCTGGCGGGCTATTGCTGTTCTCAAAACAAGTCGTTTTTGGTTTTGGTAGATTGAACAGTGGATAATTGATGAAAATTATAGTTTTAGATTGTATAACAAAAAATTAACAAATTGGCACTTTTGTGGATGATGTAATAATGTATTAAGTATTAATATACCAAGTGAATATATAAAAATCAAATATGCGAATGATGTAACTTAACTGAACTGTGAAATTTCATTTTTGGTTTATGAAAGGCATATCATATCAAATAGTCTCTGAACAATTAACGATTTTGATTTCAAGTCACTCAATTAGTTCTCATACATTGGAAATTTTCAAATAATTTTTTTTTTCGGTTTCCGACTTGAACCGGAAAGTTTGAGACTTGAGGTTTACGTCACGATCTGTTTTCGGATCATGACCGGCGTATAAGACGAATCGAATTGGAGGTTTGACTCATCTCGTACAAGCCTCAGAGATTCAGACATTCTACCCACTTTTTCATTTATTTAAATATATAATATATCAATAAATATTGATAAAGTTTATCATATAAAAAATAAAGATAAAAATTAGTGAATAATTACAATATCAAAAAAATGTAAAATAAATTTCAGTAACCCACTAACATTCAGTTGTGAAGCTCTAATAAAAAATAAAGGATCCCAACCAAAAGAGCGTCAACGACGCCTCACTGAGTATCTAAATGCCGGACAGTTGCTGGAGACAAGATGAATTGCCTGAAAAATATAAGAGGGAAGGGAGTGAGTAAACTCAGTATAAATAACACTCTAAATTGCCTCTAGGACATCACATAAACTGTTTTGAAAACGTTTCGAAAACACCACATACAGATATACTCATATACATACGTATACACGCTAATTACATAATAGTTTATGAAATTCATTTTGAAATCATTCGCATCCTCAGTAAACAACATACAATCATACCATACGAATATATATATACATATCATATATATACTGAATATCTAATTGGGACGGAACTAAACTGAACTGATAAACAATTGAGTCTGATTAACTGATCTGGACTATGCCACCAAACCTGTGTGTCTAGCCGAGCACATAATGTTACCACCAACCCTGGTAACTAGGCCTTAACTGACTATTGGTATACCAAAGACTACGTCTCTCCGTAGCTTAGTATCCCAAATCAACAGAATATATATATTATATTGATCACAAGCAAGCAAGCAAAAAAGATAAATAATACTGATATTAGTACTGATACTAATATTTATACCAATATTGAACTTATCTTAGCTTATATAGATAATTTTATTCCTTATTACACATAATCAAATTATTAATAAATCTCAATCCTTAATTAGTCCGATTAACATATTTAAGTCAGATCACAATAAAAACGTATAAGTTCCGGAAAGAGACAACCTATGTGTAATATCCCATCCTTTCTTATCGATTTTTTGTAGTGTTTTGACCAATTCCAATAAGGTATTCGATGGAACATCAATTAGTCGTGAATGATCTCGTTTCCAATTTGATTTTTGAATATTTGAGATGATATTTGGGGTGTTTGGAAATATTTACAGTTGTTTTAAGATGATACATTTACAAGTTTGAATATTGTTAAGTCCCGAGAGTGATGAGATTTATGATTTCAGTTAAAAACAAGTTTGAGATGTGAATTTAAGATCGTAGAGCTTGTTGGAAGCTATCTGCGTGCATTGTAGGGGATCTACGCATGTAGAGCGTGATTCGGGTTGGTTTGCGAGCTGTGTATGTCGTCTACATGCATAGTAGAGAATCTAAGCACATAGATCATGATTTGGGTTGAATCGAGAATTGCTGAACGCTGTCTAAGTACGCTGTGAAGGGATTTACGCACGTGGTGCATAGATGTTGTACTATGCGCGTTAAGGTGCCCAGAAATGCTGAGAATGAGTGAAAATGTTGCGTTTTGGCAAGGAGGATTTTTAAATACCCCTCACCCGACCTTCGTCCGTCACTCATCATTTTCATTCGCTCTCACTCTCAGATTAGTTCTCTCACTTCGTTCTTGCTTCCCCAACGCTTCTAAACATCTCTAAACGTAAGATTTTTGTCATAATCTCTTCATTTCATCATTTTCCTGCTTGAATCTCAGTTTTAGGTTTAAGATAGATTTGAATATTTATTTCGAATTTGAGTGATTCTGTTGAAATGGATGTTCTAGGTTATAGATTATGGTTGTTTGAGGTCAGAATCACAAGGTTTTAACTTTGGTTTTGAAGATTTTTGAGGTTGGACAAAATGGGTTTTGTTTGAAGCTAGGTTTTAGTTTTAAATGAATTTCTAGTTAGCTTTGGAATTGTTCTTGTTATATCTTAGTTAATTGGAGTTAGAAATCCAAGGATTTGGATTGGGTTTTATTGTTTATGCATGTATATTATATGGGTATTGTAAGTGATGGTTTTGAGCCTTGATCACTATTTTGAACGGAATTTTGAGTTGATTTGAGTTAATTTTTGTTAATATATGATAGAATGAACTTAGAATGAGTATGGGCTTGTGTTGGAATTGAAGATTGATGTTGTTTTGAAATGTGTTAGGGTTTTGACCGAGTTGTGAAGACTGTTCATGACTTTGAGTTTGTTTGGGGTAATTGGTTATAGATTTATGATGAGGAGGTTGATGTGAGTCATTTGGAAGGACATAGAACATTGAGTGTAGGCTGATACAAAGTTTGGATTATTTCGATAAGAATTCCTATTGCTAGAATTAGAATGTAATATTTTGAATGATTAAGGTTTATTACTGATTGTGAATTATTTAGAGAATCGAATTGTACATTTTAAAAGTTTTGGGAGATTGACTATGTGAAATAATGAAGTGTTTGAGAATTGGCAAAAAGGTTAGACATTCGATTGAAATAGGATTTCTAACACCGTCTGAGTTTGAGTCTGCATCGCATTTCTACATTATTTGTATTGCCACAGTCACACCGTGTTAATTCTTTGTGAAAATATTTGTTTTAGCTCAGTTTAATTTTTGAGGTGACCAGCCATCGACCGGTGGTCAGCGATACAGAATTTGGTAGCTCGGCATCCAGGTGAGTGCGATGTCGACTTCGGACACGTAAGCTATGTCTTTCTGAACTTATATGTTTTTTTTATGCTTCGACCATAGCATGTAATGCGAATTAATTAAAGGATTGAAAATCTTAAAAATTGGCCTACATGAGGACATGTTTGGTTTGAATTTGTTTTTGAAAACTTTCTGAATTTGTGGTGAACTATAAGAATATATTTTTGGAGAAAATTAGTTAAGTTGTGGGAATAGTAATAATACTCCGTTAGAAAGGTTTTGCATGTCTAAGGACGTTGAACTGTTTTTGAAAAATAATATAAAACAATTATATTATCTTCCTTTTGTACATTTTGAAATAAATTATGTACTTTTTTTGTAAATGTTTGTTGGTTTTGAATGTTGTTGCTTGCCAAGGTTTTCCTCTGTTTTTGGAAATGCAAATAATTATTTTATATATATTCATTTGTTTTTGGAAACAATAGTATGATGTTGCTTTTGATCCATCGTTGGATACAGCCTAGAGGACTATCCTTGTGCCTTAGTGACTATATATATATATCTTTATGCCTTAATGGTTATGCTCGCCTTAGTGACTATATTCACCTTAGTGGCTATACTCGTCCACGCGACATTACCAGCCTAGATGGCTACCCATTGTGCCTATATGGTAACTCTTTGTTTTTAGAATTTCTAATAAGCTCAAAAGTTTTTGATTTCTGTTTTGGAATTTCTCATAAAGCTGAAAAGGTTTTTGGACTTTTGTTTTTGGAACTTCTAATAAAGTGAAAGGTTTGTTGTAGAATTTCACTTTGTTTTTGAAGTATGCCAGTTTGACAAAGTTTGAAAGATTTGCTTAGTTCTTGAATGTATGTGTGCATGTGTGTGCTTTGTTTGCAAATGATTTCGGAATGGTTTTTGAAATACTACTATTTACTTAGCATGCATATATATATATATATATATATATATATTTGACTATACTTGCATGTGATATTTTCAAACTGTTTTAAAAACGGTTTATGTGAGGCCCTAGAGGCATTCTGGAGTTTCATCCCTCACTAAGTTTTCTCACATCCCTCCCTTAACATTTTTCAGGTTAGCCGGAGTTTGAATTATCAAATCGTTAGCGTTCAGTGAGGAGTCCAGTTTGGCAATGAGTGTCCTTTTAATCGGGCCTCAGTTTGTATATTTGTTAGATGCTCCACACCGGGTTCTTGTGGGTTATGTTTTTATTTATGATAATTCAATGAATTCAAATGATTTTATTTATATGTATTTTATGTATTTGATATTATAAATGATTTATTTTACTAAATAAGGTTTGGCTTTTTATTTAATGTTGTTTGATAATAAATTTGAATATGAATTTGGGTAAAAGTTTTGTACTCTGAAGTTTGTACGATATGGGTCGGGCACTCACAGACATTCGCCTTGTACGCCGATCATGGTCTGGAAATAGATTGTGACACTGTGTGTCTGAAGCTGCTACCACACTCACCTAGTGTCTAAGCTGAAAGTCCAGTGAAGCACCACTGGTGTCTGGTTAGTTACGCTGACAAGTACACAAAGCTGAAACATATAAGGCATATTAAACAGATCAGAATATGGTATTGATATTGTGGGGGGTACCAAAAATGTATGCAATGCAAATGCAGATGCAGACTTTCGCATGACGTTGAAAAACCTATTTTGGTTGATGATCTATTGCTCTCGCCTCGAAAATCGAATTCTACATAAAATTATAACTTGGTCCACTTTTATAAAATTACACTTTGGTCATTGTTCCTCATAAAATTACAAATTAGTCTCCCAACTATTTAAATTTACGAATTAGTTCTCAACTAGTCAGAATTTACAATTGAAACCCCAAACTCTTAGAAATCACAAAACTACTTTTCAACTTTCAGAAATTCTAAATCTGACTCAAACTCTTCAAAAATTACAGAATTGACTTTGTGACAAAAAAATTATTCCAAAAGTACTGAAATCTTGTTCTGGGCGATACCCGATTTTATCAATTACCCACATTGACTATAATCGACCTCCTAAACACAAATCTAACATTCATTCCAACAAATAAACTCAAAACCATCAAGATTTTTAACCCACAAATTTGGATTTTCTTGACCCTAAGAAATAAATCATTAAATCACAACATCCAGCTCAAATCCATGCATTCCTAACTCTAATTAACCAAGATATAACAAGAACAACTCCAAATCTAACTAGAAAATCATTCAAAACCGAAACCCTAACTCTAAATAAACCCACTTAGTCCAAATACAAAGACCTCGAAAACCGAAGTTAAAGTCTTGCAATTCCAACCTCAAATAACAATAATCTAACAACATTTAACTCCTATTTCAATAGAAAGGAAGGAATCCGAACCAAACTTTCAAATTCGGTCATAAACCCAAAATGAACAAATGTAGAATAAAATGAAGAAAATAAGAGATTTATGAATGTTTCTTACCTCAAGAATCGAAGTGGAAGTAATGAGGGACAATGAGAGATGGAAAGAAGTCAATTTGAGAGTGATTTTGGTGGTTGGGGGGAGTTATGGCCGAAGAGAAGTCGGGTAGGGGTATTTATAAACCCACAACGCCAAAATGTTGCGTTTCACTCAAAATAGCCCAGAAAAGGCACATTTACGCGAACAGAAGAGATGTTACGCACTTAGAAAGGGTCTTATGTGTGTTGACAAAGCATAACATGCGTAGATGGCAAGAACATATCACTCCTCAAACCTAGATTTACGATCAACGTGTGTGACCTCCCTTCTTCGCACGTAGCACTAGTCTTACAAGCGTAAGACAATTATTACGTGTGTAGACGGGCTAAACCGATTGCTCTTCGAACACATAACATCATCTACGTGTGTAACTCCAACACAATGCACGTAGACAACCTCTAGCATGTCTAAAGCGCATAAATTCCCTCTTTTGATGCATTACCAACTTAGGATCATCAATCCGATCACTTCCAGGACCAACCAAACACTAAAACTTAGAGGAATAATGTACGAAACATCTCCGAACATTCTAAATTACTACGAAATCAAACAGAATACTGCAGAGAACCTAGTCGGAACGGGCGAGATATTACAGTTTAAATCACTAAGGCTATGTTTAGTTAAGAATCTATTTTGTTTATGTTTTTTTTTTGAAATAAAATAGAAAATAATGGAAAATTCTACCTTTTCATCAACAAATTTTTCGTTTTTCCATTTTCTGTTTTCTAGTTTTCTAGAAAATAATAAATTTTTTTCTTAATTAACCAGAACTTAATTGTTTAAGAATATAAGGCCAACATTGTGAATGTTTTAGAGATTTAAGACAAATGATAATAATCGTTTGGAGATTACAAGTAAACAATATTTATTTTGGGGACTTAAGGTCAAAATCATTAATAGTTCAAGGACTTTCTTATATTAATAGAATATTAAAGGATTATTATATTAAAATGTATGATTTTATCTATTTGGTTAATATTGCAACTTGAAAAACTATTTTAATTAATGACAAAAGTAGTCATGATAAAATCTATTTATTTAGCTATGTATACTATTATTATCATTATTATAATAATTTGTGACAAATAAATTTTTGAATTTGGGATCATGTACTAAAAAAAGTAATATTAAATGAAAATAATCAATAATACAACTAGTATAATTAAAAAAAAAATGGTTGAAAACGTTTCTATTTCAGTTTTTAATTTGGGGAAATAATTTCTCAGTCCTTTAGGTTTCCTATATTAGTATGTTTGTCCTCATAGTTCTAACAAAAAACATACAAATCCTTGAGGTCTAAACTCAGTTACACTTAAGTCTTTATGTTCGTTCACCGTCATCAATCTATTAGGTAGATACTGGCGTATTAGTATAGTTCACATTAAATGAAATTTTAATGATAAAAATGTCCCTGGATTTATATTATTAGACCTTCATGAGGCCATATGAATCTTTATTTCTTTTTCTTCTTATTCATCACTTTGAAATGTCTTCCTCCAACTCAGTTCCTTTTAACATGGATGAAGCAAGGTTTCTAAATATCAATTGCAAATGCAACAAGAGGGCAAATGTCAAAATTTTGGAGTTAAAAAGCAACCCTAATAGAGTATACTATTGTTGTGAAGATAATGTTTATGGTAATAGG
>CAODLS010300209.1:0-39145 GCA_948243855.1 Flueggea neowawraea | reverse complement strand
GAAACCACGTATTCAAAGAAAATTCAAATATTTTGAATTGCATTTGCGTCAAATCCGCCGAATAAATTCATACCTTAAATAATTGAAATTCTCATAACATATGAAAATTTTAAAATTGCAAATCCATGCAATTGTAAACCACATAGTAGCTTAAAGGCCACCTAACCTAAAGCCACCATTCAAGTATACTAACAACATTCTTCATTCATCGAATACCCAATATGGAAATTCGTTAAACAAAAATCTTTCTCAAATTTTGCATCAAAATCGAATGCTCTCAGCCTTTAATCATCAATAGTCATCTGACCAAGCATATATAGAATATACTCTAACCCAATTAGAAGATATTACGATCTCAAACAATTTCAATTCTCTAAAATTTCAAAACATAAGCTATCAATCATTACTAGACTTATCCGCTAGTTCCTCAAAGTACAACATACTTTCAAATTGTGAAGCCCTCAAGTGCTTATCGAATCATTGTCTCTTTCTTATTTCTTAAATTCTCTGAATTTAAATCATCACCAACAATCATGGCCATTTAATACCAACAAAAAGGAATCCACTTAAGAACCAATGCCTTTATCACCAATGACTCATTCAATTATTCTCATACATATACTAGCATTAGCTACTCACATGAATGGATCACCTGAGATTTACCACTCAAAGATACAAAACCTATAATAAGGCTCCTACAACCATTCAAATAATAACCAAATCGCTATTAACCCTAAGGCATCTGTCAAAGCATAACATAACAAACAAAGTCGTGGTACCAAACAGGGTGAAACATACACCAAAGAATGCAGAGATGCAAACGCATCATGGAAAATGGATCCATACCTGTGGATCAACACCAAACATATCATATGTACATGCCAAAATGCAATAATCGCCACAGTACCAAAACATAGGTCAGGTGCCGAAACGAGTTTCAAAGCACCGAGACAAATGTAGGGTTCTAGAAAAATTCAATGTACAAGAGCGAATGCAAAAGAGCATACAGAGGCAAATTGGATTGACTCAATTCAAAATACATATGCTCCACAACCGACCCAGACAATACAAAACCTATTCTCTGATACCACCTTTGTCATGACCCATTGCGGGTCCATGACCGGCGTATGAGGCAAACCGTCTAAGGGAGCTCGGCCCCTCTCGTCTCGTACAAGCCTAAAAAATACAAACTTAAACATAATGCTACCCAAAACACTTATTAAAAAATTTAATAAACATGTTAAACAAAACATTCATTTTATATTTAAAATGAAATACACAAATATCGAAGAAAACATTTGTAATAATGTAAATAAAATGTGGTTATCAAATATATATGTATATATATTTAAATACAAACATTACCCATATATACCCGGTGTGGAGCATTTAACAAAGCTTATAAATCAAGGCCCGAACAAAAGGGCACAACAAACCAAAGACACCTCACTGGTATCAAACATGCAGAATGACTGCCGAAGACAAAGTCCGTAAACCAGCTAATAAAATCAACAGTAGATAGAGAAATAATAAGGGGTTAAACCTAGTGAGGAATAACACTTTAGACCGCCTCATACATGCGTCACAAAGGTTGTTTTGAAAACAGTTCAATGATATCACATGAAAATATAATATCAATATACGTATATACACGCTATATTCATATATAACTTTTCAAAACTCATTTCGCAAATGGGTTCTCACACAAAGCAATCATAAACACAAAGACGTATAAAACGATTTCATTTTTGAAGCCAAAATACATATACAAATATATGGGACCGAAGTAGAAGGCGTGCACGTGGCACTAATAACAAAGTATGTGGACTTCGCCATAATCCATATCAAATCATGCATCAGGTCAGGACACATGGCTACCAACAACCCTGGTAGTTTGGCCAATATCAAATCATGCGTCAGACTGGGACACATGGTTACTAACATCCCTGATAGCTAGGATTTCTCAAAGTATTGGTATATCAAAGATCACATTTTACCCTGTAACAGTAGGTGTCCCATATCAAAAAACAAAAGCATACTAATATATTGTTTCAAAACAGAGTATACATAGAAGCATCAAAATCAGAGGGGAGATATATAGTTCATATATATCAATTTCAAAGCAGAGTCCTGAGTAATACACATAATCAGTTTATCATTAGCCAATCCTTTAGCTTAGTCAAATTTCAGAATATGTGTTATACACAACAGAAAACATATGCAGTTCAAGACTCTCGAAAGATCTCAAATGATCCATATCGAATGATAATCTATCACTCTGGACCCAAAATCCAAGCTTTACGTAAAATTACAGTTTGATCATTGACCAATGCAAAATTATGTTTTAGTCCTCGGGACTTAAAAATTACAAAATAGTTCTCAGACTATACTAGGATAGTTAACTAACTTTTCTAATTAGTTCGAATCCTCAAACGAGTCCCCGAACTCTCAAAAATTGACAAAATGCAAAATTAAAAAACGAGTCCTAAAGGACCCCATCTTACTCGAGTAACACCATGGCTTACTCGAGTAAGACACCCCTCAGCTTACTCGAGTAAGCCAACATGGTTACTTGAGTAAGACACATATCATATTACTTGAGTAAGCCACTTTTGCTTACTGGAGCAAGACAGACACTTGATTACTCGAGTAAGCCAAGCTCTTATTCGAATAAGACACAACCCAAAAACTTCCAGAATTCTTGCAACACTATTTAACAGACCAAAATCAATACCAAACACCCACATTGACTCTAAACAATGCTCTGAACACGAATCTAGGGTCGAATCCATGAAGGCAACTTGGAAACACCATAGATCGACCAAAGAAATGAATGTTTCAAATCCATTTATGAAAATCCTTTATTCAAATGGCTTCGAGCTATCTCTAGATGATTCTAGACTCATAATAACCTGAATAAACAAACCCTAACACTCATACCAACAGAAACAACATGAATCCGAACTAATGAACATTTTATTCAAAACCCTAATATGAACAATATGAACAATCATGCATAAATGAGGAAGAGAAAGAGTTTAGAAGCTTAATTTTTCCTAAAAAATGATTAGGAACGAAGGAGAGTCAATCATGATGACCTCTGGACGGAATGAGAGTGATTTGAGAGAGAAAAGAGAGTGAAAGGTCGAATCAGTCGTGTGGGGGTATTTATAGTCCCTGCCCCAAACTAGTGCTTACTCGAGTAAGCCCTCATGCTTACTCGAGTAACGTATCTCCAGGTGTTCTTCGTATTCATCCGAGAACACAGCTTACTCGAGTAACAATCATAATTTACTCGAGTAATACACACCTCAGCTTACTCGAGTAACACTCTAATGCTTACTCGAGTAATCCATGGGTCATATTACTCGAGTAACACCTTAAACTTACTCGAGTAATCTCACAAAGAAATCAACAATCTTTCACTCAACACTCCAGCAACCAAAATCAAAACAGAATTGAACGAAACACTACAGGGAATCCGATCAGAATCTTATGGGCTATTACAGATTGAGTTTTTCTATTTTGAAAAAAAAAACAAAATTTGGTATCCACCCAATTAATTTATTTTAAATTTTCCAAATGAGTTTGTGGTAAGGGTAGGCGATTGACCTAAGAATGATGGCATAAGAGAAAAACCTGAGGGACAATTACGAAATATTAAAAAAAATAGAAATTGTACATTGCGCCTTTAATTTTTTGGCTCGTCTACCGGGCCAAATTTTTGGTAATCAGTGCACCTACCGAAAACTAAAAATGGAAATGGAAAAAAATACCAGATCACAAAAATACTAGTAAATACCATTTGGAAACCAATTGAATACTAAAATAAAATTTTATAAAAAATGAGATAAAAAAATTCGAAATCAATTGATTTTGATTCAAAAAATTGAAAACCAAAAAATATATATAAAATATGTATAGCAAAAAATAAAGTTGAATTTCTAATTATTCGATTTGTATTTAATAAGTTTTCAGATACTGCTCGATTGATACTAAAAAATTTTTGAAAAAAGCATTCATTTGGCTCACAAACAGTTTTCAAATAGTATTCAATTAATATTTAAAAAATTTTAAAAATAATATTTAATTGGTATTTAATCAGTTTTCAAATGGTATTGGATAAGTAAGCAATCAATTTTTAAATGGCATTCAATAATTACTCAACAAATATTCAAAAACTATTCAGTTGGTGATTATTTAATTTTTAATAGTATTCAACATATAATTTAAAAGTATTTAACTAGTTTACAAAAAAAGTTTTAAAAATATTTAATAAATTTAAAATAAAAAGTATTCATAAAATATTCAAAAAGTATTCTATATATTTTTAAAAAGTATTCAAATAGTATTTAATTGGTTTTAAATATTATATATATTCAATTTGTATTCCACTAGTTTCTAATTACTATTCAAAAAGTATTTCAAAAGTGTGCGTGTGTTTGTGACTGATTTGTAATTTTAAGGGCCAGATTATAAATTTAGGGATTGGTTTATAATTTTTCAAACTTATATGTAATTTTTTTAAATTCCAAGGACCAAAGCTACAGTTTAATATAACATAATTTGTTGCTGCTAGGGTTAGCGAACCCTAGTCTTCGCCAAGGGCGGACCTAAAGGGTATGACTTGATCCTGTGACCCCACTCGATTTCGTGGTATCTTAAAATATAATACTTATATATGGTTTATTTGTAGTTTATTTATGGTTATTCATGGTTTATTTAAGGTATATTATATGCATTTGCAATATTATATGAGAAATTGACACATTATATATAACATATGGTCTCTACCAACTATAAAATACCACTTTATTTGCTGTCGGGCCTCCGCTTGGATTTTGTTCTAGATTCGTCACTAGCCGCCGCAACGACGGTTCTCCACTACCACGTCAATCAGTCTAGACTCGTTGAGCCTTCACCAGCCACATCGATCTACAACACATCCTTCTCAGCCACATCGACTGAGGCGTGATCAACGCTAAATTTTAAATGATTTTATTCTCTTCTTTTCCAAAATAAACTTTTTTTTTGAATGTGCCATACAAAAAGCATACCGAAGAATATAATGAGTATCAGTTATATTGATTAATAAATTTTTATCAATTTATTCTTTAAAATACATAAGTAGTGTACAAATGGTGTATTAGTGTTGTCACAACCCGTTACTGGACTATGACCGACGTACAAGATAAACCGAACCAGATGCTAGACTCATCTTACACATGCCTCGGAGATTTAGTGATTCTACCTAACTTATTCATTTAAAACATTTATTAACAATTAATAAGTGTAAATAAATAAAACATACATTTTATAAATGATATATCAATATATCATAATAGGATATAATATACCAAAATAGTAATAAAATTGGCAAATAAATACATATATCGAAAATGTCCAAAATACCCAATAACCCACTAGCATCCCAATTTAGAACTCTAAACAAAAACAAAGGATTCCGACCAAAAGGGCACTCACAAATAAAAAAGGTGTCTCACTGAGATTAAGGATGTCAGATGGTTGCTAATGTCAAAAGTATACCTGAAAGATGTTGGGGGTTGTGTAAACTCAATTAGGAAACAACACTTCAGGTCGTCTTTGGGACCTCGCATAAATTGTTTTGAAAACAGTTCAAAAATATCACATGCAGATGTAAATGTATATACATATAAACGCTATATGTATAATAATAGTTCTGAAATTCATTTCAAAATCATTCGCAAACAAAGCAAACAACATATATATATAAGTGATGTGGTCTATGTCACTAGTCAAAAAAAAGTATGTGTGTTTGGTCGGACACACAGCTACCATAATACTCAAGTAATTGGGCCTTGATAGCGTATTGGTATAACAAAGACAACGTTTACATCCGTAGCACATGTGCCTTATATCACCAGTACATATATATGTAATAATATAGCATATGACCAATAATTATCCAAATTTCAAAATATCTTCAAAAACATAAAAAATATATAAGATTTAGAAGACACAACCTATGTGTATGAAACTGCCATCTCACTCACCTAGTGTCCAAAGCTGACAGTCCAGACAAACACTACTAGCAGTTGGCTGGTCTCGCTGGCAGGAACAAGAAGCTGAAGCCGGATATAAAAGCAAAGTAAAAAAAATGGTACTGGTACTGTGACAAAACATAATGCATGAAATGTAAACGTAGACGCTCACACGTTGCTGAAAAACCTATTTAGATCGAAGATCGAATGCTTTCGCCAAAAATCGAACCTCGATGTAAAATTACAATCTGGTCCCTCAACTTTTCCAAAATTATATTTTAGTCCTTAAGACCTTGGAAAATTACACAATAGTCCCCAAATTTTTGGAATATTACAAATTAGTCCTCATCCTATTCAAAATTATAAATCAGTTCTCAAAACATGCAAAATATCAAAACTAGTCCTTTCAGCATAAAATCAGCCAAAATACCATGCTCTTGATTCAACTAATAGAAATCATTTCCAATCACCTACATCGACTCTAATCAACCTCATAAACACGAATCTACAGTTGGTTTCATCAAAGCAACTCAAAATCCTAAGAAAATTGGCCAAAATCGAACTGAACCCTAGCCCATTCAATAACTCTTCAAATCTTTCAAATCTGAGCTTAATCTAGGTGTTTACAGCCTTGTTCTATCATACTCTATCATCCTCTAACAACCAGTCCAACAGAAACATGCTAAATATGAGCCTAGAAGCAAATTCGATCGAAGAATAAATCTGAAATTTAAGAGTGAAAATGATGACATAAAAGGAATGGAAGGTCGATCTTACCTCAATAGATGAATAGGAGTGATGGGTAGGCAATGAGTGAGTGATTCAGACAAGTTTGGGAAATATTTGAGTGAAAATGAGAGTGTGGAGACGAGAAAATCGGAGTATAAGGTATTTATAAACCCCCTTCCAGAAACGGTGTCGTTTCAGAAATTTGCCTTGCTCACTCGATTAACCCCTCTTGTTACTCGAGTGAAATTTCCCTAGTTCTTCATCTAGAATGTCACGACCCAAAGTCGGGCTATGACCGGCGTACGAGACGTACCGTCTATGAGAGTTCGACCCATCTCGCATAAGCATCAAAGGTCATAAATCCTACCCAAAACATTTGATTATTAAATAATAAATAAACAATGCTAAATAAAAACCAAACCTTACTTTATAAAGTAAAACAATTATAATATTAAATACATAACGTATTTCAAATCTAAAACATTTGCAGCATCAAAAACAAAAACATAACCCACAGAAACCTAGTGTGGAGCATCTAACAAAATACAAACTGGACCCGATCGAAGGGCAGTCACAACCCACAAAATTCCTTACTGGTATCCAAGATGTAGAAAGTTGTCGAAGCAAAAATATGTGTACCTGGAAGATAGAATCAACCACAGACAGAAAATAGAACGGGGGTCAAACCCAGTGAGGAAAAATACTCCAGAACACCTCATATGTGTCTCACAAAGAATGTTTTGAAAACAGTTCAAAAATACCACATGCATATATAGTTAACATATATATTTATATATACATGCTATGTAAGTAGTAGCGTTTCAAAACCATTTAGAAACCGTTCGCAGGCAAAGCATACAACAAGCATATAGATGCTGAGTGAAATATTTCAAAGTGTTTTCAAAATATATCAGAACTAACAAACTTCCAAAATAAGTGAAGTTCAAAACTTTCAAATTTTACTAAGGCTGGTAAGCTTTCAAAACCAAGTGAAATCCTTTGGAAATATTTCATCTTTTCAAAGGTTTCAAAAACAAATATCCAAAAACAAAGATCCAAAAATCTTTTTTATAGTTTACCAAAAATTTCAGAGACATAACTCAAAACCTTTTTTTTTTTTGTTTTTTCTTTTTGCATATGGGAAAATGTAGAAACAGAGGGTTGCCATATAGGCATCATAGCCATAATAATAATATTATTATTTGCAAAAATATAATATTTTGGATAAGGGACCAGAAACAGAGATGTAACAGGTGTGGTATCTACCACAATCCCAGGATATAACAAACGTGGTCTCCGCCACTAGTCAGAAACAATCATGTGTCTGATTGGGACAACATGGTACCGACAACCCTGATAGCTGTGTCATATCCAAGCATTGGTATACCAAAAGCTACGTTTATCCTACGTAGCACAGATGCCCCATATCCAAAAGCATATATAGTATACTACTATCTAAAAAACAAATAGTCTTACTACGAGCATACCAAAAACAAAGAGAGATATATAAGATACAACTTATATATCGAAGTTCAAAAACAAATTACCGATCTTCAAAGAAAATCCATAACTCCAATATATATATATATATATATATATATATATTCTTCAGAAACTTTATATCAGAATTTGTACTTAATCCAAACAGTATATTCGTTTCAGAAATATATTGAAAAATCCAAACAATCTAATTGTTACAGTGATTTTATCAAAATCCCAAAATGGAGTATCAATTCCAGAAATCAGAAACATGATATTTACTTTCAAAGAAAATAAAAAACATACTAGTTTAATACACCGAAACAAAGCGTGCAAACCAAAATCGAAAACAGAGAGAGTATAAATACCCACGTGCCAAATCTAAAAAAAATAAGTTTCTATTTCAGAAACTAAAGTAAATATCAAAACTCGATATTTGTTTCAAAACTCAAAAACACGATAGTTTACCAAACTGTATTTTATCACAGATAGTTTCACAAATATCAGATTGTAAGATATTTTGATCCTTTAATTAATCCAGATTACATGCTATAATTGTAGCATAACAAAAACATATAAGTTAGAGAGACACAGTCTATGTGTCTGAAGATGTCATTTACTCACCTGGATATCCAAGCTAAATGACATAGTCACGCACCACTGGTGGCTGGTCCCAATAGCACGAACAGGAAACTGGAACAAATATAGCAAAAACAAAATATATATATCAAAAACAAAATCAACGAAATATACTGTGACTGTACTGTAATGCGTGCACATGCATATGCAAACTCGGATACTCAAACGACGGCTGAAAATCCATTTTGGTCGAAGATCTAACACTCTCATCCCAAAAATCAAAATTCATGTAAAATTACGATTTGGTCCCCGAACCTCGTAAAATTACACTTTGGTCCCAAGACCTAAAAAATTAATAATTAATCCCAAAACTTTTAGAATTTAAAATTAAATCCCCAAATAACTCAAATTGTAAACAAAACCTCAAATTTCTCAAAATTACAAAAATATCATATATTTTCCAAATTACAAATCTAACTCATATTTTCCCAAAATTATAAATCTAACCATCATGCAAAATATCTGACCCATTCCTCCAATTAAAATCAGAAAAATAACATTTTTTTCACTTTAGTCCCTGCGCCATAAGAGTCTATTAAAAATGCCACAAAACTCTATTCGGGCGGGGCCCAATATTTTTGATAGTGCAAACCCACTCAAAATTGTCCAATGAACCCAATTATAACCTCTGTTTTCATCAAATCAACTTGGAACAACCCAAACCAAAATTTACATTTTCGGACCAAATAATACCCATAATAAAAATTATCAATTTCTCATCAATCAAGCCAAATCAATGTTCCTCCATGTTCCTCACACTCATATATAACATAAAAAACTCTAAATTAAGCCAAACATCCAGCCAAAATCGAACCCTAGCTCATCATAAACCCATTTTTGGTCAAGCATGAAAATAAGAAAAAATGAGCATAAAAGAGAGCCCAAAATCAAAAATCAAGGTCAAAATTACCTCAAATCTTATAAAGGAATGTTCTGAGAGCAAGAGGAATCAAGTTTGGTCTGATTTGAGTGAGAAATGAGAGAGAAATCGAAGAAACAAGGAAGGAAGGTCGGCTGATTTTAAGAGAAGCTTGCAGAGTGAAACGACGTCGTTTCACTTCAGCACCTAGCACCACACACGCAATGACATGCAGAAGCCGCGAACGACATGCCGTTTGATCCCTTACTTGAACGCGCGTGCGTCTGGCAATCCAACGACGCGTCGTTTCGATGATGTCTGAGGCACGCCCACGGATGACAATAGCATGCGCACGAACAAAAAAACCTTCATCGGCAGACGACAAGTAGTTTTTGCCTTTAAAGACGAACGACCGGTCGTCCGGTCATTTTTCTCAGATTTTTCAAATCATTTTCCAACTGAATTTTCACTTAATAAATCATTTCTAAACTTTATTAAGCACCCAAATAACATTTAAAATTCAAAATTAACTCTTCAAATTTCAAAAATAATTTTTGAAATTTAAGCAAAAAAATTTCGGAATAATTAATAAAAATTAACAAAATATTTTCTTACTAAACAAATTGAGAATAATGATTTTAATCAATAAAATCAACAAATTTTGATTATCTCAAATTTTATAAAACCAATAAAAATATAATTCCTTGTTTGCTAAAATAACAAAAAATTCGTTTAAAGAAGAAAAAATTTTCTACCAGAAAAATTTCAACCAGGAAAAAAATATGGGATATTACATAGAAGCTCAACTCACTCGAGTAACCAAGAAGCTTACTCGAGTGATTCGAACCTTGTTTCACTCGAGTAACACCGGCCAATTTACTCGAGTAACACACCAATATAAAGGCTCATCAACAATTAAACTTACAAGAATCCAGACATTAATTGCCATCAAACATCTCAATACCCAATCACTCATAAATCCATCGGAAAGGAACAAAATACAACATGGAACTTAGTCGAAACGAACATGATATTACAAGTGTACAAAATAATTTTTAAACTATTTAAGTCGATAATTTTATTTCCATTCAATTTTTTAATGGTGTACAGGAAAGTAAGGTATACAAATAGCATACAAAATAAGGTTTAAACTAATTTATTAGGTTAATTTGATTTCATTTGATTTTTTTAAAGAATGGTACATAAGTGGACAATATATTTACAAATGGTGGACACAATATCTTTAAACTAATTTAGTGGATTACACTTGGTTTCAATTAACTTTTTTTTTTTCTAACAAAGTGTCTATAAGTTTACACATGGTGTACAACGGGCGTACAAATCATGCTCAAAGGTGCACAAACTTTAATTTTTTGGTTGGTTGAATGATAAATACATAAAAAATAATTCAAACTAATTTTGAAAAGGTGTACAAAAGGTTTACATATTTGTTTTTTATTAAAAAAGAATTTGTGTTAATAAATATATTCTAAATGAATTTTTATGTGTATTTTAAACTCTAAAAACATTAAAATTCGTGTAGTGTAATTGTGTGCGATTGGTGTACAAATGGAATTTAAAATTGATTTTAAGGGCTAATTGAAAAATTAGGGACTAATTGTAATTTGTCAAAATTTTAGGGACAAAAATGAAGTTTTACAAGTTATAGGTTGTTGCAGCTTGGGTTGCGAAATTCTAGTTGTCGTCGACAATTCTCCACTGCCATCGCTCCAAATCTACAAAAATCTATCTCTCTCAATCTTCGACTCTCTCTCTCTCTCTCTCTCTCTCTCCAAACTCAGGGACACCACCTCTCTATTGATCTCCATTAGGTGCACCATTATTGGAGAAAATAGAGATGAAAACGACGTGGTCTATAGCGCCAAAAGATACAATGTTGACGACGTTGAAATAGTAAGGAACAACCATGGCGCAAATAGTAAAGTTTGTCTAATTTTGATCGAACTAGAAACAAACAAGAGGAGAGAGAGGATAGAAACAAATGAGAAACAAAGAGGATAGAGATGAGAAATGAAGAGGAAAGAGATTGCAGAGAGACATGTGAGAGGAGACAAAGGGGAAGAGAGAGAGAGAGGAGAAATAATTGCAGTTAAAAAAGAAAGAAATATCTAAAAAAGAATCAATTTTCCAGATACTTTTAGCTTGCTGGTATTATTAAAAATGATTTGACTGACATGTCACGGTCGCAAATTTAAGATTTTAGAAATCGCAATATGTGTGATTTCCTGGTTCCTCCGAATAAACGAGCTTGGAACCTTGTTGGAATACTCTTTGGAAGTGGAAAGGGTCGGTTAGAGCTAAAACTTGCCTTTGGCTTGCTTTACACGGGCGCCTCTTGACTAACTCGCAACTTATGATGAAGAATCTTAGCAATACAACTATTTGTACACGCTGCAATTCAGGTATGGAAACTGTTCTTTATGCTTTAAGGGATTGTCCGGTTGTTAAACAACATTGGCAATGTATGCTTCCACATCAGGTACGCAATTCATTTTTCTCTTTTACTTTGCGTGATTGGTTGTCTATTAATCTTGGTAGCAAATTTCTATATGATGGTAAGATTGCTTGGTCACTGCTGTTTGGAGTTGCGGTTTGGAGGTTGTGGAATGATCGTAACGCTGAAGTTGTTGCTGGTGAAGTGAGAAAAAAGATATGCGTAGATGTTGCACTAATATTGCTTATAACTTTGTCTCTGCCAATAGAATAATTAATAGATTCACAACCAAACAAAATCCATCTTGTACTACAAAAAAATGTTTGCAGGTAGATTTCACATCAGCGTGGATGAGGCAGTCTCTTTCTCATGGTGTGTCTCGGCAGTTGGTCTTATTGTGATAGATCCTTCAGGTTTTGCAATCAAGGGTCGGACCATCCGCTTAGGCTTCTTGTTTCCATTAATTATGGAACTCCGTGCCATTTTAAGTGCTCTTAATATGATATCTGAACATAAGTGGTCACATGTTCTGATTGAATCTGATTCTTGTCTTGCTGTGGACATTTGCATGTTAGAATCTCAATGGTGTGGTCACCATCAGATTCTGGTTATGCGCATCCGAAGCTTACTTCGTACAACCAATACTTCTCTTTGCCATATTTGACGAGATGATACTCTCTGTGCTGATTGGATTGCCAATAATGGTTTATCTCAGTCTTTTGGTCTTCATGATTTTATTTATTTTTCTATTGTTCTTTTGAATCTTTTGTATTTTGACAAGGTTCAACTATGTAACTATGATATTCTTCCACCACAAGTAAGAACAATTAATAAAAATTAATGAGGTGTCATCCTCTTTCAACTAAAAAAAATGTGTGATTTCCTCGATTAAAAAAAATACTTTGATTTATGAACCGAGCCAAGCATTAACAAGCTAGTGAACCGTTCAGCTCAAAAAAAAAAGCTAGTGAACCTACAAAAGAGATGAAAAGAAGCGGTCGAAAAGAAACCGACCCGGTCCAAATATTTCCGGTTCAAATACGATTGCTTATATAAAATGTTTTCATTTACATTTCCCTCAATTTCTTCTCCATCTCTCTTATCGTAATATTCTCTCAATTTCTTCTCTGATAATAAACAAACAAAACCGGACTCTCACCGACGGACCGACCCGCTTCAGTCCGGGCCAACCCACCTGATTACCCATATTTTCTTCTTTCTGTCTCTCTCATTCTTCTATACATTACAACACGAACGCGACAATGCTGTAAGTATTCAATCTAATTCTCATTTCTTCGCGAACAAACCCTAATTCGTCTGGTTCTTTTGTTATTTATTTTGACATTGATGTTATTTCTTTATGCGGATTTGTTTATTTTTAATTTATTTGTTTGTTGTTTTGTGTCTCCTGTTGTTTCGTTGTGAATGGTTCTGTTAGGGTTCTTGAAGGTGCAATTGGAATCAGAATCGGAATCGCTTTGTGGTGATATTTGGGACGAAAATTAGGGTTAGGGTTTCTTGAATTTGATTGATATTTTGAATATATATTGTAAAAGTTAGGGTTTATTGAATCTGGGTGTTTATTTCAATACGGGGAAGATAGGTGTGGGCTGAGGGGATAATGTGCATACTGTGTGTGATCCAGAAGTGGGCTCGTCGAGTTGCCACGATGCTGCCTTGGTTAGTTATTCCGCTTATAGGGTTATGGGCTTTGTCACAGCTCCTTCCTCTGGACTATCGTTTTGAGATTACTTCTCCTAGGCTTGCTTGTGTTTTTGTGCTATTGGTTACCTTGTTTTGGTATGAGATTTTGATGCCGCAGCTGTCAGCTTGGCGGGTTCGTCGAAATTCCAGGTTAAGGGAGAGGAAGAGGTTTGAGGCTATTGAGTTGCAAAAGTTGAGGAAGACAGCTACGAGGAGATGTAGGAATTGCTTGACTCCGTATAGGGATCAGAATCCTGGTGGTGGTAAGTTTATGTGTTCATATTGTGGGCATATTTCGAAACGGCCTGTTTTAGATTTGCAGGTGCCGCCTGGGCTGGGAATGTCGAATTCAGGCATTATAAAGGATTTAGTTGGGAAAGGTGGGAAGATTTTGAATGGGAAGGCGTGGGCTGATAATGGTTGGATGTGTAATCAAGATTGGTTAGAGAATGGGAATTGGGTTGGCGGTTCTATTTCTGGGAAGTCTAATTATTGGCGGAAGAATGGGAGTGGGGTTTTTGGGGGGGATGGTAATTGTTTGGCTGAGAAGTCTTATTCCAGTGTAGTAGTTTTTGCATGCAAGCTATTGACTTCTTTTTTACTAAGCATTAGGTGGATTTGCAGAAAGATTTTTAGGATTAGTTCTTCAGATGATGCTTCTTCTGATGCAGAGCATAGGGGTATTTTGACTAAAAGGGATGAAAATGGTGAAAACTACCAAAAAAACAGAGGGGAGAAAGCACGTAGGAAAGCTGAAGAGAAGAGACAAGCTAGATTAGAGAAAGAGCTTTTGGAGGAGGAGGAGAGAAAGCAGAGGGAGGAGGTCGCAAGGCTGGTGGAGGAACGTAGGAGATTAAGAGATGAGAAAATGGAGGCTGAAAAAGAACGAAGCAAATTATCACCACCTACAAGGGAAAAGGATGGGAAGAAGGAAGCAGAAAAGAAACGGCAGGATAGAAGGAAAGATAAAGACAAAGGGTCTAGTAAGAGCAACTCTGATGCTGAGGAGTTGGACAAGAGAGCAGGTAAGGAAAGTGAGCGGAGATGGGATTCTGACAAGAAGAGTGAAACTGACAGTCGGGAGCATCCAAAAACTGGGGTAGACAGTGTGAAGAGCCAGAATATGGAATCGGCACATGGGATGAAGAATGCCACAGCCAGCAATTTTACACGTACTAATGCTGGAGCTAGATATCTGGATAGGATGAGGGGTACAATTTTATCTTCTTCTAGAGCCTTTAGTGGAAGTGGTTTTTTTGGAAAGACAGTGACCCCTTCTGTTACAAAAGAATGTAAGTTTAACAGTTCTGTAGATCATGTTAATGCTTCTCACCAAAGAGATATCCTTCCACCTGAGCGTCCAGTTCAGAAACCTGGTATCAATGGAGATGATAAGAACATTAATCGCTCTGTAAGTTATGCCGCAACATTCACCTTTTTAATTTCTTCTTTGTTCAGAAAGGTTCTTGTCTTGGCATGTGTATGCTTTAATCCATTAGCTTTGATTTTTCTTGATTGATGAGCTTTTATTAGAGTGACATTAAAATGGCTCAACATTTGGGCATTATGACTCTTTGATTTTTGAGGCATTTTTTTAGTTTTTCTAAACTAATTTTTTGAAGGATTATTTTAGCCAAATATTGAATTATTTTGTTTCCTTTTTTGTCAGTAGCTGTCCTTTTCTGTTTTTGCGTCAATGATTCTGTGTGTGTTATAGGATGCTGGTGCAATGTTTCAATTGATTGTGGATATTGAAAACATAATTATGATATTGAGCTATTAATGGCAGGTACTCTCTGAACCACCACCTATTACAGCGCCTAAAAAATCATGGCAACAGTTATTTACTCGTTCATCACCAGCTCCCTCATCCTCAAATACAAATGTTATTAGCAGACCAAATCCAAAACCCCAAGCAGAAGTCCAAAGCTCGCTATTACTTGGGCAACAACCATCAATACAATCATATGATAATCCGATCAATTTTGGGTTGCCATCACCATTTCTGACTACATTTCCGAATGTGTCTACTACTAGCACCTTGCCTTTCTCACCTCCTAGGGAACCTATTGTTCCTCGAGTTGTTGAAGGGCCTCGTGAATTTATACCTGAAGAACCAGAACTTTTTGAAGATCCATGTTACGTTCCTGACCCAATTTCTTTGCTTGGGCCTGTCTCAGAGTCCCTTGACAATTTCCAGTTGGATATGGAGACTGGTTTTCCATCAGACAGGGGGTCGGAATGGCCTCATACCTTGAATAATTTATCTTCTGCATCTCCCGATTTGAACAAGCCATCTCCAATTGAGTCTCCATTGTCACGGGTACGGATTTCCGATGAAAAGCACAATGCTTCTAATTGTTTCTCAACTAGTACTAAGGCTCAAGATTTGCACTCTCTACCTGTTAATGACATGCATGTGAATGAAAAGGGAACCTGGCAAATGTGGAACAGTTCTCCTCTTGGTCAAGAGGGTTTAGGTTTAGTAGGGGCTCCGGGAACCTGGCTTTTTCCACCAGAACAGAACAGAACCAAGGAAGAAATGCTGCATCCTGCATATCAGAAAACTATGGCATCACTGTTTACCAAAGATGATCAAATCCTTTCTGGTACTCAATCTCCTCAGAAGGCTTTTCTTGGCTATAGTCAGAATGGTGGAGCATTTAGTCCTGTCACTGGTCCTAGCAACCCTGATCCATGGCTGCAGAATTCATTCTTTCCACCATTATCAGGCAATGATAGTCATTTCTCTTGCAAATCTCAGGAGGAAAGTACTCGGAATGAACTGATTTATGGGAGTCCCAGTGGTGCTGCAGTCAACCATACCTTTGAGATGTCTCCAGGGAATTGTTGGTCCAAGTGAGTGCATCACTCTCTTAACTTATCTTAATTTGAAAAGAAAAATGCTGGATTATTGAATATAAATACAAGAGAAAAGATAATGTTTATCATTGTTAAGCTCTTGGTTCAACTTTATGAAGGGTATATAAATGTCTGATTGATGCACTATTATTTCCAAAATTGTGAATATTGAAGCAATCACTTTTTCATCAATGTTTCGGCAAACTGATGAACCCTCAGCTTTTTAAGGGTTTTGGCTTTTAATCTCATGGAGGTTGACTTCTCTGAGTCTAGTGAACCACTGAGCAGTGTTATTCTCTGACGCATCTAAAATTTAAGTTCTGTTATCGTTTACAGTGAAATCTTTATAGGTACCCTGTTATTATTTAAAGAGGAATAGCGCCGACTCTTACTTTTCTATGTTATGTTGAATCCGGTATATATTTTGATAGAAAATTAAGCAAATTAATTTTAGTGACTGGTAGCTTAGCAACAAGATGGGTAGTGTGTGAAAAATCTGACTACTAAATGCCATCTTCTCATGATGCAGAGAGTTTTATGGCAAACATAAATACCCTTCTTTTATTTTTAAACCTTTATTTATGATATGAATGTATTGATTTGTGCTGATGAAATAAAGTAGTATAATTTCTTAAAATTTAAAAAGAATATTACTTGCTAGCTATGGCTATCTAATTGCAAGAACACTAGTAGAGTTGTGGTATGCAATAGATTTCACTTGTTATTTCATTTTTTTACCTTGTCTAGGATATGATAGACTAACTCTATTGAGAACACTGATGGGATCTGGGAATATGTTACAAAGCTAAGTTTTTCATCTTGAAGATTTATGACCGGAAGGCTGTAAATTTTTAAATTCATTAGCGTTTTATGATTTTTTTTTCTGGATAAGTCATTTTTATTTGCTTCCACCTGAAATTGAACTCTTGACCTCTTAGTGCTGGAAATAATTCCAGTACCAATGACCTACTAGCCCATTGGTTTTTTTCTGAGGGTCTTCTTGTGCTGTTCTTGTTTTCTCCCTCGCCTGATTCAACTGTTTCTGTTCTTTATCTATTATACACTTCGTCATTTGATAGATGCACAATTCTATTTCAGCATTTGATTGTTTTCCATGAACTCTGTTTCAGATTACTATCGAGTTGCTGATTGACTGTTTGCTTCATTTGACAGGACGGAGTGGGGTGTCCCTGTTTCTTCGGGAGAAGGTGTTGGCAAGTCTTCTATATCAAGGGCCAATGTTGGGGGTTTATTTCCCAGTTCAGATGTACAGTCACTTTGGTCTTTTGATTTAAAAAAAGAAGAAGAAAAAAAAAGAGTATCAAGGGACCTAAATACACTCCTGTTGTGAGGGGGCAAATTGCCTCTTTTTCTTAGGAGAGTTTAGAGTACTGGACGCATTGTATCTTCTCTTGTTTAAAAAGGGGGATTGATGTTTACTTACATTAGCAATCATAGGAATACACATGGCATGCATTAACATGGTCATCGCTCATCAGGTAACAGCTAGGTGATGTACAATTCTTCTTCTTCTTCTTCTTTTTCTTCTTCTTCTTCTTCTTGGGGGGGAGGGGTTTTCCCCTTTTTTGAGGAAAGTTTGTTCTTTAGAGAAAAATATGAAACTGTTCCTCCTCTTGCTTATATCTTGTGTCTTCAAATGGATGCCTACTGAGGTCTTACTAATCTACTCTACTGTATTCTCTAGTATTTTTATGTTGAGAAAATTGATGACAGTGTCAGTTGTTGCTCGTTGTGTCAGTTTTCTCAGAGAAAGGGCGTAAATTAGCCGGAAATTGGCATTGGTTTATTAGTTCATTGCCTGAATGCATGAATAGAAATTGGTGTGAGCTTGGTTAAATGCTGCTGGGTAGTACTAGTTTGTATGTGGATGAAAAGCTTAGATTTTACAGTCAGGAACTGGATGGTTGGGGCACTTGGATCATAAGTTGTCCAAACCATTGGAAACCGAACTAAAACCGGTTTACTTAGATGTTCTTGTTTTGTCCCTTATTTTTTCAATTAAATTCTTATATTGTTTGTAGATATTTTCAGAAACTGATATAAATAGAACTGAAAGATAATTGAATGAATTGAACCGACCAATATTTGGTTTACAAAGAGCAACCCTCATCCTCTCATTTAATCGTAAGATAATTCAAGAAAGTTCGAGGGTGTTATTTTAGGCCTTTTTGTCACATCATCATCTCATTTAATCTTTAGCTTTAGAGACGGTTTTTTACTCAGCAAGAGCCAATAAGAAACGGGCTTGTCGCGAGTTTAGCATGTTACTATCATGACACTTTTTTTTTAAACCCTATCATGACAGTGTTCTGATGCAAACTAAAGTTCCATTGGCAATAAACGTTGTACTGCGGTTCGGTAATTAACTTAATAAGCACTTTTAACTCAATATATAAATTAGCGTTCATTCGTGTTTAACTCAATTTTTGAAATTCATATATAAACAAGTCAAATTTTAATAATTTAAAACTCAACACAAAAACTCGTAAACATACTCGATAATATATTCATGAATAGTTTAATAATAGACTCGTAAACAAATTTGATGCTAGGTGTATAAAAACTATGTATGTGTGTATACACATGCTAACTAAATATATATGAAATTTGTTTTAATCGAATAGCTAAGCAACTAAAAAATTTTCTTATCAAATGAATTTAACTTGTTTCTCAATTAAACGAGTTATTATCAAACTCGTGGAAAACTTAAACTAAACTTGACTTTAAAAAAAAATTGAATTAAAATCTAAACAAGTCTACAACAGCTTAAGCTTGGCTCAATCTAGCTAAACTTCAATATAAAATATAATATAATCCAAGTCGAGCTTGAGCTCAAGTTCGAACTCAAGACTTTTCTAAGAAGCCAAGTTTGAATACTCCAAAACTATACTTACTCAATTATAACGCTAATTGATACTCTAATTTTAAACATTAACCCACTTTTTTTGTCTTATAGAAAATTTTCACTTCTTCTGTAAAAATATCATTTGATAGAAATTAGTAAAATTACGATATGTTTGATCATTTAGAAGAATTATTTTTTTGTATGTTCCTTATAAATAGATTTTGTAAAATTTACTTGTAAATATAAATTCTTATATTTAGCATGTTTTTTTTTTCAAATCTCTAAATGAATTATTTTTATATGAAAAAATTCATTTTAATCATTATTAGGTACATGTCAAATCCAAGCAAAACTAATTTTTCCATTCTTTTGTTTATTTAGACAAAATTACCTTCTAAACACTCCCTATTCTTTATTCCAATTAATTATAAGGATATTTCAGTAACAAACATACAAAAAAATTATAAACAATTATCAATGAAAGAATCCAGTATACCAAATATGTTATTTTTTTGTTTTATAAATACAAATCTTTATAAATATTATTTTATTTTAAGAGTTCAACTGTATCGAAGTGATAAGGATTCATTTTCATTTAATTTAAAATTTCAAATTCAAGCTCTAGCATATGGCGATTATAAAAAAATAATTTATTGGAAACTGATGGAATGACATATGGAGATTATTTTTGTATTTTGAGATCTAATTCATAGTATTATTTCCCAATTTTACTTGCGCATTTTTAGAGGTTGACTCGATAATGGAATGGCATGTGATATGTGACATTGAAATGCATGGCGGTGGAAATCTTAATGAAGTGATGTAGTTAAACTTCATGTCAATACTTAACCTAGTTAAATCGGTGCATAAATGGATTGGTCATCATTTTCAAAAAATCATGCCAATATAGTAATATCTGGAAAAACCTTCACGCCACTAAAAGTTTACACTTTGTGTATATGCATATAGGAAAACTAGTACGCGGAAAGGAAGCAAAACCAGCCTCACACAATTGCTCAAGGGCTTGTTTGGCAACGAAGCATATAACATATAGTATATAATATTTTCTAATAATTGGTAAAAATAAATAATAAAAAAGTAAATACGTAACATGTCTTTTAATAAAATTAGTTATACACAATATATTATATGTTCTTCTAAATATGCTATATGCTGTCTATGCCAAACGTGCCCCAAATGATACACCACCATATCATCAGCATATATTCATAAACATAGGCTAGAGAAAAAGGCAGTATTTATCAGGCCAACATTATTAGTCACACTCACACATATCCAAACTAGGAAACCAAGAACATTATTAAAGTAAAGATGATTTCTTTTAAATACTCAATCAGCCATTAGAACTTAGCAGCATAGAGTCACTCTCTCTATACTAGGAATATGAATCTGTATCACTCTTCTTTGCTATGTTTCTCTGCACTGTTACCGCCTCTTAAGAGACGCATCCACCAACACGCAGATGATTTCAGGTGCCGAGTCAGACCATTCATGTAATCCACGTATATCAAACCAAAGCGCTTGGTGTATCCATTAGCCCATTCGAAATTTCCACCAATGACTACGCGAAGTATCCCTTCACATTGGCTCCGTCCCTGTCATAAATATTGTAAACCAATTTTAGTTTCCCTTGAGAACCTTATTACTAGTTGACAAATCACGCTTCTGCTTTATATTCTGGGTCAAAACTACATTTAGTAGAGTGTGCATGAAACATGAACGCCAAAGTGACAATCAACTGTTTTGTTCCTACGGATAACAATCAGTGGGCAGAATATTTTCACTCTTTCATTTTTTTTCCCTCTTTTTCTCTCTTTCTTTCCCAGACAAGGTGTAAAAGATGGAAAAGAAACCCAAAAACAACGATAGAGATGATCACTTCTCACAAACGGCATGTCGAATTACAAAGAGAAAGCAAGGTTCAAAATCAGCGACAAGAAATTGCGAGCTTGATTCATATCTAATGTTTAATAAACCATTGAACTTGTAGTATGGAGCAAATGAATGTCAATGTGTCAATATGACAAAATGAGCTTATTATATGTGCAAAATATGTTTCTCAATAATCATTCATGTCCATGACTTCATTCAATGGTAAAGTTAACTTACTGGATTGCTTGAGCAACTGCAGCAAGGTATCCTTTAAAGTAGCGAACCCTCAGTTTGTCATCAAGAACTTCATGCAATGGGGAATCAATGTCTTCATCATCCATACCTGCCAATCAGCATTCAATGAGGGTCAATAAAATTTAATTGCCAAGATAATTAGTATATCTACAAACGGTCTTCTTTTTCCCTGCTAAACTTAGGTGATGAGAAATCAGGATTAAACGCTAGCATTACAAGGCCGATAACATTTGCGAATGACTTCTGAGTCACCAATCTGTATAAGCACCCCTATCTGCATCGAATGATCTTCTATACAAGTTTTAATTCGAAAAAATGTTTTTTTCTTCGTGTAAGAAGAAAGTGACCATAGTATGTATGTCCCCATCATGTTATCATAAGTTGAACGAAAACAAGTCTTTGGCATAATGAAAGGTAAAAGCTAACAAGCTTTTTAGCATAATAAATTTTCCCCAATCAACTCTCAATGTGTCATAGCGCAGCCAAAAGAACCAAGGGCTGTTAGCTGACAAAATTATAAAATTCATAGAGCTTTGGCATATATTATAAACAAATCCAAAAAAACACACATTGGAATTATAAAGTTCTAAGGGTATCCGGGACAAACCGTTCTCAGTGACATATATTACGGGGTTGTTGTATCTTTGTGCAATGTAATTAAGAACCCTTCGAATTCTCCAAGGACAAACGTAAAGCCATTCTGATGCTGCCTACCATCCAGCAGATTTTGCATCACCAAAATGAAAATATTTTCTGAATACATGATAGAGAAAGAGAGAGAGGGAGAGATCATACCTGCTCACCTATTAGCTCACCGCCTTCCCATTCGACTGGTGATAAAAAAAGAATACTACAAAATGAGAGAATGAAGAATAAACTTGGACGTAAAATATCTCAGTATTAAAATTACTCAGTCTATCCATTGCTTGTGCCTTGTAGTAATAGCTTTCTTCTGGGCCATCCGTCACATCAGCAATGAACCTAGAAGTATAGTGATTTAGACCTACAAAGTCCATTGGGTTTTTGAGCAACTGCTTGTCTTCCTCACTGAAGGTGGGGAGCTGATCCCCAATTATTCGTCGCATAACTTCAGGATAGTCTCCCAAAAATAGGGGATCCAAGTACCTGCCATTGGAAGTGTTAAGACATAGTTTTGACTAAGGAAGGCACTGAGGTAGATTAAAAGTAATAAAAATGTCTCCAAACACATTTGTAAAAATTAGAGGCCATCCAAGCCAATCATTGTAGAAGAGACCAGAGTTTGGTGGCAGTGATAAGACCTAAAACTGAGAGCACCACGCATCAGCATGACTAACAAGGTTATATGTGGTTCAGCCAAAAAATGACATATTTCATACTAAAAGTTCACAAGAAAACGTACCAGCCAACTTGAAAGTCAAGGCGCCTTGCAGCAGCATTTTTATCTTCAGTGTTACTTGAATTCGGTTCTGCCCATTCACAATCTACCACTAAACCTATTTGTCCACCTTGCTTCTCCTGCAATGGACAGAAACAGATTCTCCCATATCAACAAGTTCATCCTCCTAACTACGAGCATTACATATATATAAATGTTTCTCTATCGAAATAATGAAGGTTTATCTTCGATGAAGAATAAGACATCTTTAGCACAATGACTAAGCAATGCCACTTTCAATGTTGACTATCCTTGGAAGGCTGACATTTTCCTAGAAAAAGCCACTAATTAACTATCTCAATTATACAGGCACCATGTATATATGCAAGTATGGTAAATAGAGAGAGAGAGAGGTGTAAGTACGAAACTATGGCAATAGCTAAAGAAAGCAGGCTAAAACCTAATATCTCATGTTGTCGAATAACAACCTTCCAAAAGAATAACCGATAATGATAGGTCAACAGACAATAACTGAATAAACCATCCAATTAGCCGCAATGATAACTGAACAGCTCAATTCATTTCATAAAACAATTTCTATATACCTTATACTTGCTCCGATATATAGAAACGGCCATAGCATGGGCCAAGATCTGGTTGTGCGCAGCCAAATAAGGTTCTGTTGAAGCTTGTTTATGTTTTCCAGGAGCAAATATACCCGTATCATATCCATTAACAGCAGTTTTCAGGGGCTCATTAATACTTATCCACTTCTTAACCTTGTCACAGAAACTTGCAAAGCAAGTATCTGGGTAGATTGAAAAGTATTTTCTGGATGTTTGCATAATAAAAACCATACTTAGTGTTAATAACTACCAACATAAACCTCTTTACAAAGTTTGCAATCAAAAAACGGTAACAATAATAGTGCTTACAAAATTTCTTTACTTAACCATTCTCCAATAGATTGTTCCAGATTCAAGGGAAGATCCCAATGGTACAAAGTTATATATGGTTCAATACCTGCAAAAGCAGTGAAACAAGGATTAATGCTGCAACTAGATATAGAAAACAAGCAAAATTAATTACATACCCTTCTCCAGTAAAGCATTAATGATATTGTTGTAGAATGCAATGGCTTCACCATTTACTTCCTCTCCCAAACCATCTGCCACATTATGACAATAAAAATAAGATAAGAAATGAAACAGAAGGACATCAATTATTCGAAAGGGGGAAAAAAGAGCAATCTTCAGACATTACACATTTGTTGACACGACGAATTAAACTGAAAACAGCATAACCTAATGAATTCAATTCAACCCTTCAAATATTACACTTTGAACTCTATGTCTATACCCACACTACACATACAGTTCTTCAAGATGTGCAAGCCTCAATGTATACGATTCAAATAAAAACTATACATTTTGCTTCCTAACAACATGAAATTCAACCGATTCCAATGAAGTTATACACGATAAGCCATTGGAAATCTTAGCATTAAAGTTATTATATAAACATTTCATGTTTGCAAGCGACTTGTGGAAAGATCACATTCACTAGTCTAGTTTTTCCTGTTTTCTTGATTCCACTCTGAGTGTGATTTGAACTCCTACTCGTAGCATTTGAGAGGATGACAGTACCAACCATACTAAAGTTCATCAGGGAAAAATTATATCTTTCTAACCAAACTGTACCATAAACCGGTATAAAAAAAATTAAATTATATCATCAATCATTTACGATAAACACAAAACTAGCTACAGTGACAAAGAAACAGGTACGAACCGGGAAAAATGGCCTCAAACTTCTTTATAGCTGCAGAGCATCCTATTTTTTCATATATTGCATTTTAATCATTGTTTTGTTGGCTTTGGTTTTACTAAAATACCCTCTCCTTTGGTTTTGAGTTGATTCCAAATTGACTTCTATCATTTGAAAAGTAGGTTTTATTTCGACGCTGTTTTGAATCCATTTTTTTTTGGGAAATTAATTAACGAGTGTCTCAGGTTTATCTTAATTAGTAGGTCAGTTTTCGTATTTTAAAATTTTACAGACACATCTTTGAAGTGAAAAACTCGGTTGCACTTAAGTTATTTTGTTAGTGGTTTGTCATTGATCTGTTAATAAATTACTGACAAGTCGCCTGGTTCACTTTCAATGAAATTTTAAAGACAAAAATGCTCTTATTCTATTTTATCAGACATGAGAAACCCTAATTTCCTTTTTTTCTTCTTCTTAGAATTTTAAAGTAGAAATCTATGTTGATCTTTCTGAAAAGCAAGAGTTAATGATTCCCATTTCAGTTGGTCAATTGAAATCTTACGATTAAAAATAAAAACTTATGGGTTTCCAAGAACATAAAAAGCAATGTTTACAGGAGAGGTAAATGAAATCAAAATCAAGTCACAATTGAAATCAAAATCGACAAATCAATTTTTCATAATCTGAACCCATCATCTTTCTCTCGAGTCTTCTTCTTTGTTCATGAACGAAGACCTAGACTTCTCTGTTCAACCTTTGCTCCACCACCACCACCTCCACCTCCACCTCTAACCCTGAATCTGTCATCTTTGTCTCTCTAAAACTTTCTCTTTGTAAAAATAAAAAGGAAAGAGCTTTATCAGTTTCAGAAATCAACAGAGCAACAAAATTGTGTAAGCTTTTTGAATATGTGCGTAAGCTTTTAAGGCCTACCAAAGAATTAGTTCTCAGTCAATAATATACTAATCACACAACGAATTACATGCCAACAATTTCATTTACATCTATCATTCAACCACACCATTATATCCCCGCGAATAATCTCAACATTCTCACCAAACAATAAAGAATGCAACATACCCTCATTGTCACGACCCATTTTCGGACCATGACCGACGTACAAGACAAATCCTCTATGAGAGTTTGCCACATCTCGTACAAGCCTCAAAGATCATAACATACTACCCAAAACGTTTAATTATTATTTAAAAAATATTAAACGAAAGCATTATCGTTTAAAACATAAGTTGTAAGAATAAATATATAAATCAAATGATTAATATATCCCAAAAATATATCATAAGTATAAAATCATGTTATAGAATATCAAATACAAATGCCGAACCCGTAACCCTACAACATCCCGGTGCAGAGCTTCAACAATACAAAAGGAGAGCCCAGACAAAAAGGCATCACTAACCAATAGACACATCACTGGTAATCAAGACGTGGAACGGTTGTCGAAGCCAAATATGTGAATCTGAGATACAGGAATCAACATAGACAGAAAATAAAGGGGGTCAAGGCCCAGTGAGGAATAACACTTCATACCGCCTTATACATACCTCACAAAAACTGTTTTAAAAACAATTCAAGCTACCACATGCAATACAAGTGAATAAATATATAAATAAATATATACAAGCTAATACATAGTAGCTTTCGAAAATCATTTTCCAAAATGTTCGCAAACAAAGCAAATAGCATGCACGAAAAACATATCAAATACAGTTTCAGAGACAAAACATATATTGTACATATGGGACTATATCAAATGTGTGCATCCGACACTAAACATATGTGATGTGGACTCCTCCATTAATTACTAATAAATCATGTGTTGAATCAGAATACATGACTACCGGCATCCTTGGTAGCTGAAATTTCTAAAAGCATTGGTATACCAAATGTTATTCTACCCGTAGCGTGGGTGCCCCATATTAAAAAACTAAAATCATGTTATACTATTACATAGTATAAAATCAAAGCATGTGATTAACATTAAAATTTGTAAGAAGATATATAATACATATATATTAGTTACCAAAACACAATACTGATTATTAAACACATGACCAGTTTATTAATTAGTCAATCCTCGGATTAGTCCATATTCAAAATAGCATGTCCAGCATAACAAAAACAATAGTAGTTTCGAGACACAACCTATGTGTCTGAAGCTTCTATTCACTCACTTGGAAATCTAAACACAACCGTCAGTCAAGCCCCATTCGTCGATGGTTGGTCGCGCTGAAAGGAACAAGAAGCTAAACATTTATGGAGTTTGGGCATTTGAGCGATAAGTCCTTACAAGGCTATCAGTGGAGCCGCAGCTGTAAAGAGCCTGATCAGAGTGGAGTAGCCCTTTCTTGTTCACCAAGTTGGTGAAGTAAGAAACATCAAAACGTGTAGGCATTAACTCTAACGGAGCGAGGTTTGTATCACCTCCAATGAATGTACAAATCTGCCTACATTGTTATGCAAATTTAGCATCAATGTTCGATGTTTCGTTATAGATTATACCCTTCAAGCCAGCGCATTGTGCCTGTCCTAATGTGTCTTTTAGAGAGAGAGCGACAAGGTCTCTCTCATTCAAACCTTTTCTTTTGAAGTTGTCAATGGGTAGAGGAAGGTCCTAGAATAGAGATGGTCGGTGATGGGTATCAAACCAACAAATTAATTATCTCTTCAAAAATATAAATTTGAATATAGCAGTGAGTAGGGTCGAATCTACAGGGACTAGTGAAATTAAGTCTAAATGCCATTATTACTAGTCAATGGCTTAATGTTCCCCATCTTAATTATAAACCTTGTAAAATCTCTCGAGAAAGCTTGAGCATTTGAGAGGTAAGTCCTTACAAGGCTATCAACGGAGTCACTGCTGTAAAGAGCCTGATCAGAATGGAGTACCTTTCTTGTTCACCAAGTTGGTGAAGTAAGAAACATCAAAGCGTGTAGGCGTTATGTCTAAAGGAGCGAGGTTTGTATCATCTCCAATGAACGTACAACTTTGCCTGCGTTGTTGTGCAAATTTAGCATCAATGTTCGTTGTTTCGTTATAGATTCTGCCCTTCAAGCCAGCGCATTGTGCCTGTCCTAACGTGTGTCCGCCAGAGAGAGCGACAATGTCTCTTTCTCATTCAGACCTTGCCTTTTGAAGTTGTCAATGAGTAGAGGAAGGTCCCAGAATAGAGATGGTCATTAATGGGTATCAAACCAACAAATTAATTATCTATTCAGAAATATAAATTTGAATATAGAAGTGAGCAGGATCGAATCCACAAGGACCAGTAAAATTAAGTCTAAATGCGAGAAGAAAATAGTAAATAATGAAGTTGATTTAAAAAGAGTTTGTGAGTAATGAACATAAACTAAAATCGTAAATAAAGAAAGCAGAAAACAATCACATAAATAAATTAAATGAAAATCAATAGTATAAAGGCCCAGTCAAGTTTTCATCTCGATATCACTTTTCGAATTGATCACATGAACGAAAGATATATCACAATTATTCACATAGACAAGTTATAGTTACAGGTAGACATGTAAAAATCAAACCGGAATCGGCGAAACGAACCGAAGTCGGACAGATCAAAACCAAAACAAGAATCGATCGACTAAAACCGGAGGGTTGCGATTTAGGTTCCGGTTCAACCCCTCCAGAAACCGTCGAACCGGCAGTTTGAACTGCAGGTTCGAACCTTTTTTATATATTCTTTATATTTTTTTTCTTTTTTCAACTCTATAAATACCTCCATCCAACCCAATTCCTACCAATTTTACATGATTTCTTCTCTCTCAATCTCAATTTATTCTACATTAAATATTTCAAAATTTCATTTTAGTTTAAATTGCTCTTATTAATTATTTATATATTTTATTATTGCAATTACGTTTTCTATATTTCTCAAAGCTATTTTTTGCAGTTATATTTTTCAAATTTCTTCTATTTTTTATTATAGTTTAATTTAGTTATTTTATTTTTTCATTATATTTAATTAATATTTGCATATTTATTTTGCTAGAAATAGAAATCTTTGGAATACATGTATTATTGGTACTATAGTTAATTATTGAATATAACAAATTTACAAACCGAAAAAAATTGATGAGATAAAATAGCGGGTTAAAAACAAAATTTCCTAAAAAAAAAGAACCAAACCGACAATTGAACCGATCAAAATCGGAACCGAATCTGAACAAGAACCGGACCACTGTTTGGTTTCGGTTCCTCCATTTCAGAAACCAGAACTGACAACACCTCTGGTTATAGGTGACAGCCTCAATAACCAATTTCTACTTACTATTTCGGTAGCCCCGGGACGCTCTACAGATTGCTTCCCTTACCAATAAATTAACAACCACCGAGACCCTGCAGGATTTAATCTATCAGCACTAATACACACTATAGAGAACTTACCATGGTCAATGAAATTGGAACGCCACAATTCATTTAAACCAAGATTATTTAATTCTCTTAACAATAATTGAGGCCTCCACCTGAATTATGCTAAGTTACCTCTAATGTCAGAACATGCAATCACAGATCTATAGTCCTAACTGACATAATATTATTTCATCAATTAATCTAACTAGTTGAAATTAAATCAACCAACAAAATAATATTGAAACACTAAAGAACAAGAATTAAATAAATGTGAATGAATTAAGAACAATTAGCACAAATATCCTCACAATTCAATGAAGTTCAACCTTGACTAACCTTGACTAGAAAGCATAATGAAAATAAGAACACAAAAGACAAAAGTTGTTTTTTTTCTGAATGTGTAGAAGAGCCCTAATACAATTGATATCTAAGTATTTATAACTTGTAACCTAGATTAATTGTTCCAAAAGGCTTCCTAAAATAACCTTCTCCTATAGGGCTTCGGTTCTCTTCTAAAGAAGCAATGTTTATGTCCATTTATTTGTCAAAATATGCTATGCCACGTCAAATTCGGTTTTAGCACACGTTCCAGGATCACCCCCATCTCGGCATGGCCATGATGTAACCACCTCCTTAGTTTTGCCACGCTATCGAGAATCAACAGCTCCTCGACATGGCCATGTTGTAGGCATCTTGAACCCGATTAGTGCCAAATCCTATTCAAATCACACCATTTTCACCAAGTCATCACCTAGAGAAGATATATCACAAAACAACATAAAAACACAAAGATAAAGATGAAAAGACACACAAAACAATATAAAAAGACTAATAAAAATATGTGTTGGAAAAAGTGGTTTGCCTATGATAGGTGAACCAAACTCGGTCAGTCGAGGTGTGAACCAAGACCGTGGACCGAGACCAATTGTAAAGCTTAATTGAAGAGAAGCAAACTTAGTTAGTCAAGGTGTGAATCAGGACGATGAACCGAGACTAATTGACAAGTCCAATTGAGTTAAAAATAAAATTAGTTCTTTGGGCCCGTTAGCCCTTTTGAGGCTTATATAAGGATATTTGTTTTTTCCTCTCATTCATTCACATCAACACACACAAAGAGAGAGAGAGAGCTCTCGGCCGGGAGAAAGAGATGTATCGGCCTCTTGTACTGAGTCCTGCACAGATCACGTGTGGCATCTAGACTGTGAAATAGTCGAGCACTCTCGTTGACATTTCAACCATGGTTTGATTGTAAGACCAACATAAAACTAGTCATACTCCGTTGTTAGCTTCCGTTGGAATCGAGTTTAGTGAATCGAATATATTTATTATATTGTTTATTAGTTAACCGATATGTGATTCCTTCAGGAGTAATTAGTGATTACAGTTTTCTTTTTTGTGGTTGAATTTTTTTTCCTTAGTAATTATAGTCAACAACTTTGATAATCTGTATATTTAGAATTTGAATATTTAGATAATTTGATTTGCTCTATCCAATAGTCAAAAAATGGGAAATTCGACATTTAAAATCGAAATTAGTTTGAAACTATTTAAAATTTTTAAAAAGAAAATAGGAACTTAATATAAAACAACTAGTAATTTGCTTTCGTTTTTATTTTTTTTATAGATTGAGATTGTCTATTATAAATTAAGTAAATTATATAATAAAAAAAGTGTAACACGGCTTATTAAAAATATAAAATTTTAAATACTGCTGAATTTAAATATGCAACGAATAATATATAAATATGCAAAAAAAATGCTACATATGGTCGGGTTAAACTATAATTTATGAAAAAATCACTTATAAAAATAAAAAATTCAAAGAAAAAACATGTTTATGAATTATAACAATTAACGAATATGTAACTAATCTTAGCCAAATTAAGATGAAATTAGTTTTTGGTGGAATTGAATTGAAACCAAATGCTGATATAACAATGAGAGGAGATTTCAAAAAATGACAAACTTTGGTTGCATACTGCATAGGGCACTAACGGAGCTACCAAAGAAACTTCAATGCTTTTTATGTAATTGGAAGAAGAAATGGAAAAATTAATGGCCGTCTAATCCACGTAAAATGATAAGATGAAGACAAGAAACAAAAGTTTCTCTCATTTTTAAACTAATTTCTTTTGAACTATCGTACAATGAAATCATTTAATAGTTTATTAATTTAGTATTGGTTTTATAATGACCGGCTGATAATGAAATCTTATGTTTCATAATGTTCTGTTGACCGGTTTAAGTAACAGGATCCAATTCTCATTTCTTTAATCCAATAATCATCATTTGGCATTCCTAGTCACAAGTCTTCTTGTTTTGTTTTGTCTTGTGTAAGCTGCATTGTAAAATTAAGATAATTATTTGAGTTAATTATGTTGAGTGTCATTATTAAAGTATCGAATTTTACAAATAGGACATGTTTTTAAATTTTATAAATAGAAATACGCTCAATTTTTTTTTTGCAAATGTCATATTTTTTAAACTGAATATCATAAATGTCAGATTCAATCAGATAAAACTAAATTTATCTCCTATTATGTCTCTCTTCCACTCTATTTATCCTATCCTCTCTCATTCGTCTCTTTCTCCTCTCTTCCTCTCTCTATCTGCCAAACCCTAACCGTCCAATCCTTCTCCTCTCGTCATCTCTGTCCTCGCCAAACCCTAGTCACCCTCTCATTCTCCTCTCTTCCTCTCTCTCATTGACAAATCCTAGTCGGCACCAAGTTGAAGCGTAAGTCGCGATCTAGAATCGAAGACTTTTTCGCCTTGGCGTCGAGAATCTGGAGTGGTTGGCACTGCGAATGACATTTTGTCTCGGCGGGGTAGATGCGAACAAGGGACGAGATTTGAAATTGAAACTCTGGTCTCGGCGTCACAGATTTGGAACGGTGTGAACGAGGGAGGAGATGCAGCTACAGCTAGGGTCCCAAACCGACCCTAGCCGCTGCATTCTATTTATTTAGAGGAAAAAAACAAAAAAAATAATGATTGAACTTGTTTTGGCCAACAGCAAAAAAATTGATTGAACTGGTTTTGGTGTCGTCATCGGCGAAGTTTTATTTAGTGTTGGTGGTGGCAGAGATCGACCTAATGTTGACGGCGGTGGACATATAAAATTGATATTGCGTACATCCTTAAGACCTTTTGTATACATTTGTAGACATTTTTAAACTATTGCGTACACCTTTGAAGGATGTAGACCTTTGTACACTAAATTGATAACCATTAAATAATTTTTTTTTTGTAAATATCGTGTGCCCCGAATACCTATATATACAAATAAATCGACTTAATTTAAAAAAAAATTATTGCACAGAAAATTCATCAAATCAACTTTCTTATAAAAAAAATTATGAAATCCCTTTTGAACATTTGTGTAGACCATTGTAGACCTTCTGGAACAATCAAATATTTATTTTGGTTGGCAATTATTTTTTTGCGAAAAAGTAAATTTCTCGCTTAAATATCGCGATTTATCTCGAAAATGATAATTTTAATATAGTGTTTATTTTTTCTGGCATTTTTTATAGTTGAAAACTTGGATAGCATTTGTAAGATTCAATATTTAATTTTCCAATAAACGTTAAATTCTCCCTAATTATTTCGTGTTGTATGGGCTAAAGCTCGTTGGGCTTGTAAGTGCACAAGCCCATCACAGATGGTCAAACCAATTAGAGGTTTAAGAGACTATAAAATAAATGAATCAAATGTCATTAATGTAGTGGAATATTCTTAAAGAATATCCTCCTCCAACCAAGAGAGTTGCTTACAACCTCTCAAGATATAAGTTCCATCTTCCCTAAAATTATACTGAAACTCGACTTAATTTTTGACTTGTACGTCAGAGCACTCTAGGGGGACGAGCCTTTGACCTCCAACCATCTTTTCATTTTTTAGGATTTGAAGAGACACTTTCGAATTTGAAGATTTTAAGACTTGTTAATTTGAGACAACAATAATTGGCGCTCTGTTAAGTTCTTAATCTGAGAAGACTTTAATCACCAAAATCCATTATCATTCACCATTGTGCGAACTCATCTGCCGCAAGTTGGTCACCTTGAAGAAGAAAAGGCTCAAGATGTTAAAAGTCTTATTCCTCCACTTAAGGGTACATGGATCCCTTAGAGGACCTGAAGCCTCTAGGACTGCTATCCTTGTTCCCCCTCTAGGAGAATATGAAAGGTTAAGAAAGAAGAATGAAGAAAACCAAAAATAGCATGGTGAAATGGTATCTCGCTTTTAACAATTTCTCCCTTAAGTGATCCTCCCTTCTACCTTGCGAGCTTATGCTTGAAATATAATGGCTATAGAAAGATAAGAGGTTTTGAAGAGAGCCATTCTCAAAATCTTCCTCCTCAAGGGAAATATGACCCTCAAATTCATGAGGAGTGATGAGATGTGCCTTTGGGAGTGAAGCTAGAGGAAATCCTAGATGGGAGAAATATCCTTAAACTCTTCATCAGCAACACCACTAGGTACACATGATCCCCAACTTGGATCTCCTCATGCTTCCTCTTCATTTTGGAGGAGTGGTGGAGTAGTTTCTTGGAGTTGTTCATGTTAATGACACCACCACACTATCTTTGAAAATGGCAGTGATAATTTCTTTGCTAAACATGGATTAAAAATCTCGAGAAATAGAGATCAAGGATATGATGCTAATATGCAAGGCGAGTTAAATGGAATGAAGACTTTCATTTTGAAAGAAAATCCATACGCAAGGTATGTTCACTGTTTTGTTCACCATCTCCAATTAGTTGTTGTGGCTATTTGCAGAATGGAACCAAATTGTGAGTGATTTTTTAATATGTTTCTATGATTGTGAATATGGTTGGGGCTTCTTTCAAAAGAAACCATGATCTTTGATACAAACATTATGAAAATATGGTGGAACATTTAGAACATGGTGAAATTTCTATTGGATACAACTGCTTGAAAATATATATGATGATGGAACTGAACAAAACAATTAAAGGCATTGTCGTTAGCTTGGTTGACAAGATGAAGAATTATGAATTAGTGTTCATTACTCACCTGATGAAGTTGATATTGTTGGAGTATTTTTTGCATGTTAATTGAGTATAAAAGAAATAACACAAGCATTTCTAGCGGTTCGGCCAAACATTAGAGACTATTTTGAAAACCGTTCAAAACTACCACAAACATGTATAATTAAGTATATTTATATACACACACATTATATATATATATATATATAGCCTTTCAAAATCATTTCGCAAAAGCTCGTAGACAAAGCAATCACATACATAGAGGCGTATAAAACGATTTTCATTTTCATAGTCAAAACATAAATATCGATATACGGGACCAAATCAAAGGCGTGCTTCAAGTACTAATAACAGAGTATGTGGACTCTGCCACAATAAATATCAAATCATGTGTTAGATCAAAACACATGGCTACCGAAAATCCTGGTAGCTAGGCTTATCAAAGCGTTGGTAAACCAACTGTTACGTTTATCCCCGTGACGTAGGAATCACATATTAGAAAGCAGGAATCATACTAATATATATAGCTTATGCGTAGAAGCATAAAAATAAAAAAAAAAAGATATATAGTACATATATAGACATTCCAAAGTAGAATCCTAATTAATACACATAATCAGTTTATCATTAGTCAATCCTTAGATTAGTCATATTTTAAAATATGCTCAGCACAACAAAAAACATATACAGTTCGAGACACGACCTATGTGTCTGAAGCTACTATTCACTCACCTGGAAGTTCAAGTGCAAACACCAGTCAGACCCCACTCGCTGGTGGCTGATCTTTCGGGCACGAACAAGAAGTTGAACAAACAGACAAATATATATCGACAGATATCTCAAAGACAAATCAAAATGTGGTACTGTGACAATACCATATGCATGAACATGATGTAAAAATGAAAATGCGGACTCTTGAAAGATCCCAAATAATCCATATCGAATGATAATCTATCATTATGGATCTAAAATCCAAACTCTATGTAAAATTACAGTTTGATCCTCGACCAGAGTAAAATTATGTTATAGTCCCTGGGACTTGGCAAATTACAAAATAGTCCTTAGACTATCTAAGATAGCTAGCTATTTTTTTCAAGTAGTCAGAATCTCCAAATAAATCCTCGAACTCTCAGAAATTGCAAATACACAAAATATCAAAAATGACATATTTTGGTCGCTCAGAACCATGGCTAACTCGAGTTAGCCAAAGTGCTTACTCGAGTTATCCAACCCATGATTTACTTGAGTTAGATCAGGAGCTAACACGAGTTATCCACTACATGGCTTACTCGAGTTATCCACCTATCCAGAATTTCTAAAAATCGATTAACTCATATTTAACCGATGGAAATCAACACCAAACACCCACATTGGCTCTAAACAAACCTTAGAACAGGAATCCATGCTCAAACTCAACAAAACAACTAGAAATCGTCCTAGATCGACCAAAAGAAAGGTTTCAAACCCATTTCAAGAACATTCTTGATTCTAAGGAATTTGAGCTACCACTAGGAGTTTCTAGACTCCCAACACCCCGAATAAACAAACTCAAACAACCAAAACAACAGATTCAGCATGAATAAAAGCCTACGAACAATTGTTCAAAACCCTAATATGAATGTTCTTGTAAGAATTATGAAAATGAAGTAAAGAAGAGTTTGGAAGCTCAATCTTACCTCAAGGAATGATTTGGAACGAAGGAGAACCAATAGAAATGAATCCTAGATGGAATGGGTGTGATTTGAGTGAGAAATAGGAGTGAGATCCGAATGAAGTCGGGTGATATATATATATAGACCCCAGCTCTAACTCAAGTTAGAGGAACCCTTACTCGAGTTATGCATGGCTAACTCGAGTAACAGCTTTCGATAACTCGAGTTGAGCTACCCAGAAACACAACCCAACACACGGCTTACTCGAGTTACCAAATGGCTAACTCGAGTTATACACACCTCATCTTACTCGAGTTACCCCAAAGATAACTCAAGTTATCTGTGGTCATCTTACTCGAGTTATACAAACTCTAACTCAAGTAATCCCACAAAACCACTAATCACTCACACAACACTCCAACAACCAATATCAAAACAGAAATGAATGGAGCACTACAGGGAATCCGATCAGAAACCGACGAGATATTACATAAATAGACCTATCTAAGGAGAAAGAAAGGTAATGAAAATTATTAAGTGAGTCTCTAACTTTTGCCAATTAAATTCTTGATTTTCTCTCTCTTATTGTTCTTGATTTTCTTGTACAACTGAGCTTTGATTTTCTATTTGCTTATTGAGTTGGTGTGAGATATCAATTTAAATCTGGGAATCCACTTATAATCAAGCTTTAGTATTAAGATTAAAGGTTAGCATATGTTTCCTTGCTTGGTCCTTGTAAAAGTAAGTGCTTTTGGTTTTCTTGTTTAGTCCAGTTAAAAACAAGGTGCAGAGGTTGCTTGTGAACCTAAAAAATAAAATGTTTAACAGTTTTCCTCGACCCGCAAGTAAGGAGTTTTTTTAGTGGATTCTAAACTCTCTAGTGAGCTAGAGGAGTGGACGTAGCTCAAAGCAGACCAAACCACTATAAATCTGGGCTTTGTTTTCCTATCCATTCATCGCTTTTAATTTCATTTTATTATGGTTGTTTTTGATTGAGCTATTTTTTTTTGCAAAAAGTATCAAAAAAGATTTTAAAGGTTTTAAATTTATATCAAAAATCCAAATTCATTCCCCCCTCTTGGATTTCCATATTGAGCTTACAAGTAATCAAAGTTTGAACTTTTGGGCTTAGTGGTTAGAAGCTTATTATTTATCAAATGTTGCTTAAGGACATCTATGTGGTTATGCCGGGTCATGAAAATTATGGTATCAGAGCCACTCCATGTGCAAACTTGAACGGTGATGGACAAACCTCAATTGATGGTGATGATGGGGCAAACCTTAGGAGTTGAGAGGAAGTCCCCAAGTCTAGGCGAATCCGACAAAACATGGAGAGATTCTGGGCATCACGATTGGAAGACTTGGCGACGAGGATGTCGCAAACCTATGGGGAAGGTAATTGTAACTTCTCATTAAAACAAACATCTGAACCTAGCAAGTGAAGCTACCTGCTGTTCAACAACTTTGTTTTCCTTCATCGTATAATTTTATATTGATGTAAAGATTTATAAGTATAAAGACCTTGCTACTTAAGTAACCAAACTTGAATTTTTGGGCTTAGTGGTTAGAAGTTTATTAGTTGTCAAATGTTGTTTAAGGAAAACTGTGTGCTTATGTTGGTCGTGACAATTATGGTATCAGAGCCACTCTGCATGCAAACGTGAACGGTGGTGGAAAAAACCTCAACTGATGGCGATTGTGGGGCAAACCTCAAGAGTTGAGAGGAAGTCCCTGAGTCTAGGCAAATCCCACATCAATAGACTGAGTATAGGCAAATCTCACGCTAAAAAAACATGGGAGAAATTCTAAGCATCACAATTGGAAGGCTGGGCAACAACAACGTCGCAAACCTATAGGGTGGGAATTGTAACATCCCACTAAAGCAGACAGCTAAAGCTAGTAGGTGAAACTATCTTATATGTAGCAGCTATTTGTTCCCATATCGTATAAGTCTATATGGATGGAAAGATTTATAAGTATAAGGATCTGACTACTTAAGTAACCCAAACTTGAAATTTTAGGCTTAGTGGTTAGAAGTTCATTAATTGTCAGATGTTGCTCAAGAACATATGTGTGCTTATGCCAGATCCTGACAATATGACCATTGGAGTTGTTGACCTAGTTGTTGGATCGTTGTCATTGATGTTTATGCAGTTTGGAAGTTACTTACGTACGTAACAGAAACCACTTACGTACGTTATTCTTCACATACGTACGTAATAATATATGTTGCATATGTAACACGTGGAATTCGGCCGTTACTTTCAAAATCTTCTTCAATGGTCGAAAGATCTTTGTTTTGTCTTTATTCCTTACGTATGTAAACCTTTTCCTTGCGTATGTAACATGAGCTTTGAGTAACTTTTGATCCAAAATGATCCAGCATCTTCTGTTTCCGTTCATCTTCAGTCTTACGTACGTGAACAAAACCTTGAGTACGTAACTCCACACTAGTGTACGTAAGCTAGGACTTGCGTATGTGAATAAAGTTCCAGCTACTTCTTTTGCAACTCCGAGCCTTTTTACGTGCTTAACTCCAAACCTTGCGTATGTAACGTGGATATTTTGAATTTTTCACATTTTGTTCATCATCAAAACATAGAAAGATCTTAATGTTGATCACTCATGATCCAACAAATATTGGGGTTGACAAATGGCTTGTCACACTTCTTGCAGCAAAAAGTTCAAAATATTATAGATGCTATGAGTTTGGTTGAAAATACTAAAAGACAATTGCAAGATTTGAGAGAGAATGGATGGGATGAGCTATTAGAAGATGTCAACAATTTTTGTTCTGAAAATGATATTAGCATTCCCAATATGGAAGATAATGTTCCAGGTCGCCTTCATTCTAGACGTGTTGGACATGCTACAACTTACTACCACCACTTTTGAGTTTTTTTTGTCAGGTACTAAATTATTTCTCTATTGACACTATTCAACTATGTTTTTGTAAATAGAATTAATATTATTCTATATTTTTAGGTTATTGACTTTATTGGTCAGGAGATGGAGAATCATTTCATTGTCATCAACAAAATTACTCTTAAGAATAACATGCCTTAATCCTAAGAATTTGTTCTCCAATTTTAGTCTTTCGAGGTTAGTTCGACTTACAAAATTATATCCATAAGATTTTTTAATGTCTGATCAAATGAAGCTTAAAGAACAACTGAAGACCTGGATTTATAAAATGAAAGGAA
>CAODLS010300203.1:0-11164 GCA_948243855.1 Flueggea neowawraea | reverse complement strand
TGGTCACTACATGATTTTTAGTACTTTGTGGCTTAAAATCTAATGCAGATGGTCAAGGATTGCTCGCAAATTACCAGGGCGAACTGATAATGAGATAAAGAACTATTGGAGGACCCATATGAGAAAGAAGGCTCAAGAAAGGAAAAGGGCCATGTCTCCATCAATTTCATCTTCTAATTGTTCCTCATCATCAAATATTACTACAGTTAATTCATCACCGTTCCCAGAGAGTGGAGATGCTAATAAAGTCAATTCATTCCCAGAGACCAAAGAAGCAAGCTTCTATGACACAGGAGGGCCAGAACTAGTTGTCTCAGATGAAAAAGACTGTGAGACCTTGCAAGGAGTTGAAAAAGGGTACTTAATGGATGATATATGGAGAGACATAGAGAAGTCCACAGAACCGGTATGTGATGGTTTTTGTGAAAAGGATAGCTGTTGCAATATCTCTTGTCCTTCAATGGTTTCTCCACCATGGGATTATTGCACAGATGCACTATGGAAGATGGAGGAAGAGGACAATAAGATGTTTCTCCCATACGAGTATGGGACACTATTTCTAACTGGCTAATCTGAAATTCTTTATTTATATATGTTCATATATGTAATATTTCACTTAAGAAACTCTACTCTGTATAGCATGGGTTTTCTCTCAAGTTTTCAGATGTGTAATCACCATATGCATAACCTATGTCCTTGTGTTAAATCTCCCACGAGGAGATTATTATGTTTAAGAATGGAAAATACAGTTTTACTATGGAATCAAGCTAAAGCTATGTAAGGTTAGAACTTCACTTTCTTTCGTACTATATATTCATCAATGAAATACAATCATATATACAGACAGCCAAGACGCAAACCAACTAACATAGATGGAAAAATAATTTATTCAATTAGCAGTTTCATATTACGCCATTTACTAATAATCTTCAGGACTATAAAAGAATAATCATCAATAGAGGCCTAATACATCACACTTCTTCAAGTATTGTCCAACACATACATTCTCCTTCATAACCATACAGAAATGGAACAATCATACTTAAAAGTTGTTTAAATTGTGAATATTCATCTCTGCCTAAGAAAGAAAGATTCTAGTCTTTCAGTCTTGTGATCCTATTATCTGTGGTAGTCGTATTCCGAAAAATACCATTCCTAGATTCTATTATACACCAACTCTCTTATAGAAAAAAAATCAAGATCCCCATCATTATGTAAGCCCTCTTGAATATGATATATACATAACTTCAAGACTGGCAGGCCCAGTTGGAAAATTATGATAATATTTGTCATAAAACATCACTTAATGAGGAAAACGAGGGAGACAGATTGGCAACAGTGGTTCTTTAGTTCATTTCCTAAGTTTATAAGCGTTTGGCATATAAGCTGCTTTACACTAATTGCTAATTATCTCTTCAAGGAATAGTCCTCGATACAATTTATTTCTGAAGAATAAAATATCTTAGTGGTTAGCCTCCCAAATCCAATATATCTAATTAACAAAATTGTAAGCAAATCTATGGTGTAATTTAATTCTTTTGTCCTGCAGAAAATACAAAACAGGAAAAGGGGGCAAAAAAAAATAGAGAGGAAAGGCAAAAGAATGGATGCTTTCACTTCATCTGTATGATTTTGACACGCAACTTTATCAAGTCTTGGACCCTCAAAACCACTAATGTCAAAACGGCACTAAGAAAACCATCCAATCATTTAGAAAGGAGAAGAGAATAGGCAAAAAAGAAAACTGAGTCCTTAGCATTAAGCTTTGAAAGGTTTTAATTTATTTGATTTAAAATCCTGCTGGTCTGCATGGAACTTATCAAATGGAGGGCGGAAAAATGAATATCCTGAGTTTCTCAAGTTTCCAAAGCACAAAAATTTAATGTGATGATTCATGGTAAAACAAAAATTAATTAAGGAAATGATAATTTTAAATTATATCACCCCTTTCTTTGTCTCTATTTTAGTGTATGTTGGAAATTACATTCTTCCAACGTAAGAGATATGCTTACCCACTTACTATATTCAAAAACACATCATCTGCAACATGCACACAGTACCAGACTTTCTTTCCATTTCTAGAGTATATTCCTGAATATATCAGTACAGATTGGGAATGTCATACGATTGTTTGGTTAAATTTAACAATCTTATGGTCCTGGATTATATGAAAGAATCTAGTGCAAGCATCTTGTTCTCTAAAATCTACCTAGATGTTATCTAAATAATGCTGTTTTCGGCCACAGACTTAGCTACACAAGCCATAAAACTTTGTTGTATGTCTTTTTTCAGTTCCTTTACTCTTCATTCCCCTACTGAAAAAAGCTAAAATCAGAATCAGCAGCACGATACTCTGAATTCAGGGTTAGCTGTTCGCTAAGTGATTTTCCATAATATTAGCACAGATGAAGAACCTACCTAGTGGACAACAGAAATAAGATCATTGCAGTTTTGTGAGAAGACATTTTCAAATGGCAAAGTTGTAAATGATATCTGGAATAATCGCTGTTAACAGCAATTTGGTAGGGTTTTATGGCAGTAAAATACTCTCAAGACACTGAAAGTGGGCAATTATTGTCAACTTAAAAACTGATCCATGCACTCCCTGTCCACTTACCATTCAACTGTTATAACACTACCAGATACCTAGGTACCAGATTGTTCACCAAGTGGTGAATATACATATTGAAGCACTTGAAAGTTGAAATCATAAAATAACACTTGAACTGAACCGTCAGGAATTATCATCAGCTAATTCTGAAGCAGAATATGTTGATAGAAACCCCATCATAGATCCATCTTATAAAAAGAATCCAGTGTGTGTGCGCTGTCATCCATTCAATCAACATGTTAAAGGACTTGTAAGGGAAAACTGGCGATAGAAGAATGCGAAATAACAAAGAGCAATCACACAAGAACACAAGATTTACGTGGTTCGATCAATTTGATCTACGTCTACGGGCAGAGCACATATAATTCTATTATTCAGAGTCAAAAACAAGCACAATAACTTATAATGGCATCCAAAGACTTGGCCAAAGGCACCCAAGATGTTCCTAAACCCCCTTATATAGTTTACAAGTAATACAAGTCAATTATACTTAGGAAAACCCCTAAATAAAACCCTAAACCCGCCAGAATTGCATTACACAGCCAAGCATGCTAAGACACGGTCCAATACCCCATTGCATGGCCAATCTTCCTCGTCCGTGTAATTCCAAAAACACGTCCACTCATGACACGGGAACGGCCACTGCCGTGGCTGTCCAGTCCGTGTGCAACAAGCTTCCAGTACATCACACGGCCACTGACACACCCGTGTATATACCCGTGTCCTTTCAGCAGCTCTTTTCCTTCACAAATCTGACCTTCTTAGGCTTGAATATCTTCCTATAAAGCTTTGGTTTCACTCTTAATCAAGAAACTCGCTCCAATCTCAACAGGACTACTAACATCATTTTCTCCTATCGATTTTGAACTTTACAAATTTTTCCTATTGATTTAAATATAAGAAAATGCCTGAAATACTCTTGCAAATTCTACGGCCTATCTCCAACTTTTGGTAGATGCTAAAATGAGATTTTATTCCTTTCATGCATGACCATTAAAATGAGAAAACTACGACGGAAAACCCATTAACAAAGATTGCTACTACAGCATTAGCATTACACTGTCCCCGTAACTATTAGCAGTGAATGCTGAATACTGCAGGAGGAGGCAGATATCATGGCAAACATGGAGAACTAAAGAAACAAAGCAGGGTTGTACCCAAAATTCCTCTTCTTTATCCTACTTTCTCAATGAAAATCGAAAGTACAAAAAGAGAGGACTAGTAAAAAACAGCAACTTGTTCATCATTGAATCCCACACGTTTTATTTCTTTCTCCAAATTCAACTGCCAAGTTGTAATGTGATAACTACATGTATATATTAAATTCATCATTTCCAAGTTCTCATGGTGCCTCTTCTCATTTGACTTTTACATCTTCGAAAAGCCACTTAAAAAGTATTGCTCTATTCTATGAGTGTATAGTGTACTATCATCATCTTATAATAACAAAACAATTTCCTGCTCATCCCCAATGATCTGTAAATGCCTAGTCATACGGAGGTATGCATGTCCACACAGAATCAACATCTAATAATCGAAACTAATATTTTTGACTGCTGATTGACCACCAACTATTAGTAATTCTATTGACAATTTCTCAACAACTAATCCAAACAAATCGTAATTTCGCAGAAATAAAGGCCAATTCTAATTCTCAACATGGTTAACACCAAATTGCAACCGAAAAGAAAATCATTAGCAACAAAACCACACTGATTCAAACTAAAAATGAACGCTCCTATTGTTGATTCGAACGTGGAGAAACTAAGTGAAAAAGTAATCTACCTTTTCCGCTACTTTGGCTTCAGAAACCCTAACGGATTGTGTTCAATTCCGATCATTTCAAGCCTGCATCAGAGAAGCATGGTTAAGAGATTATGCGTAGTGAAAATGGACATATACTTGTGATCGAATGAACAGTAATTGGAGACTTGCCTCAGTAACCAAACAGAGCAATTAGCATCATTATACTCTCCAAAAATGGAACCCAGAAGAACCAAATTTTGAATCGCTCACATATGAGGCTTGTAGAGTCTATTTCGCCTTCATTGAGAGTACCGCTTTGGAATTGGAAGGGAATTCCCCAGGTAGCTTGAACGTCTCGTCTCTTTGATGGTTGAAGATTTGGAGCGCTAGCTTATGTACCCTGAACGCTGTCGTTTCATCTTAGTTCGATTTCTTTCTCTTTTTTATAACAAAAAATAATTTTTAAAAAAGTGAACAGAACCCTTTAAAAAATGCCATATTCTGGTGCATACAACGAGTCTACAATGTGTTTACAAAAAAAGCGTTATTTTTAGAAACATATACAAAAAATGTATAGCAAATGTGCTTCTAAAAAAACAAAAGGGCACTATTTGTGAAAATAATATAGTTTGGATAATCATTTTCGTAAAATTAAAAAGCAAGGTTGCATAATACGTAATTTTTTCAAATATTTATACTTCTTTAGGAGTTTAAGGAGACAAGTTGGAAATAATATAGTATAGAAATACATGTTTGTAAAATTAAAAACAAAAGTACCTGCCACGTAATTTTTCCAAAAATTTTCTACCATCTCTTGGGGGTTGGGATGTGGGGTGAGAACTGAGAAGCATGACACGGTGAGCTTTTTAATGTCATCACTAAATTTTAATTTGTTTTATTATAATCAGTAAATCTTTTTTCTATAAAGAGTCTATAAAAATTAAATATTAATAATTTTTTCTGTCCTAATAAATATTTTCTCTAAAAGTTAAACTCCCATCATTTTCCATGATCAAACTTTAATATTAAGCTAAAAAGATTTTTGTGATTTTGAAGACTTGTCAAGTGTGCTGGCTCAGCTTTTTCTTTAAATCTTTTCTGATACCAACATCAAATATTGGCGCAGCTCAAAATAATATACATAACCTAATTTTTTTGACTTTTATAATACAACTTATAAATACAATAGCATATTAAAATACTCAAATACTCACAATTTATTGGAGTCGTCCTCTTCTCTATGTCATTATGGCTACACCAATGAATTTGTTGAAATCAACTATTTAATCGAGCTATACTTGCTCACTATCCAACATGTCCAACATAATTTATTGAATTTTGTTCTCTTCACGATTCCTGTGGTGTTAATTTGCGTCAATCATGTAATAATCAACATTTTTTTCTCACAACAACCACACATCTCGATTGAGTTGCCTTGCATGAATACTATAACCATGATACTTAGACATGCCACAGCTAAATCGAACAGGTGGTTCGGCCCAGAATTGGACCGGCTCAAACCGAAATTAGAATAAAAAACGTCTACACCAGAGAAATTTGGTCCTGGTTCGGTTTCGGTTCAACAAACCCCAAAACCATTGAGTCGTCGATTAATCGACGGTTCAACCCGCCCTAACATAGTGGGCCAGCCAGCCCGGCTCTAATGCCCATTGCCAACAGTCCAGTTATGGACCGTTGACAACTTCTTGAGTCTACCGACCCAACAAAATCGTTTTAAATCAGACCGAACCTAAACTGGCAACCAAACCAGGCCAAATCGCCAACCAAATCTAATCAACAAAATCAGATCGAAATCGGAACCAAACCGCTCAAAACCGGTTATGGACGGTTTGATTTCGGTTCATGATTTCTTTGAACCTGAATCGCTGGTTCATAAACCAGACTCGACGGTTCATGAATCGTGGTCACATCTGGTGATACTCATCCAATATATGGCACTCGTTAGAGTGCATCACTCAACATGACTATAAATAATACTGGTTAGATTTTTCACACACGAAGTGCTCGTATAAGCACTTCCAACATTGCTCCTAAGACCTCTCTCTATATATGGTACCATTTTTAATGAATGCCAATGATGGCCTTATATAGCTAACAACCAATTTACAAAGTCGGGCCAACATGACCGACTTTAGCCATAGTCATCGCTTTTTTAAAAAAAAGAATTTACTTGGCATCTAAAAAAACTTAATTTAATAACTCCAACAAGGTGTCTTAACATATTGCCATTTGAGTCATCCGACTTCCAATAAGGATTTTTACATAAATTCTGGAGAAAAAATCAAAAAATATGGTTTAAACCTTTTTCAATTTGAAAATATATCAAAAGTATGAAAAACAGAAAATAAACAAAAAGCTATAAGAATTTATTTAGAAGAACTATATTTTCATAAAAAAAAACCGTATTTTCATATATAATTTCACCTTTTTGTGTGGAAAGATCACACGTTAATAACAATTTAAAAAACTAATTTTTAAAAATATCATCTCAAAAATTAATTAGTAAAAATACTAAATTAGGTCTTCAAGAATCTCCACTGGATGTCTTGATCTCTAAGAGTCTCTAGCGGCTTTAGGAGGTTTCTACTAGAGATCTTGATTTTTAAAAATCTTTACTAAAGATCTTCATAGGTCTTTAGAATCTCTAAAAATTTTTATTAGAGATTTTCATGAGAGTTCTAAGAGTCTCCATGTGATATTTTTAAAATTTATAATTTTAAAAATAATATTAATATAATATAAAAATAATGGGCTATATTATTAAAAATTAAAAATTTTCAGAAGAACCTTATATAATTAACTCTTTTTCCATTAGGTGATTTCCACTTCCAAGTTCCAATTACGTTGGCACCAATTACAAAAACAAAATCATTTATTAAATTAAATACAAAGAGATAGATGATTGATTTTTTCTCATACCATCGTCATCCTTTCTCACTTTATTGGAAGTTTCTGAATTTCTTACATCAGTTACGTAAATGCCTTTTTTTATTTTATCCCTTTTTTTAATTTTTTTTCCAGTTATGTTCTTTTCAACTTTTGTTTAAACTACTTTTTTTCAACTAAAATATCAAGTTAATATCAACTTACAATAATTTTTTTAAATTATTTTTTTAACTTAAATACCAACTTAATATTAACTTAGAATAATTTTTTAAAAAAATTAAATAACAATACGTGTAAATATCAACATAATATCAACTTAAAATAAATCTTTACATAAAAAAATCTTAAATAATCTTTAAAACTTAGATCAATTATGTATAAACTCTTTTAAACCTTTTTTAAATTTTAAAAAACAATCAGAGGTAAACTTCATATAAACCTTCAAAAAAACCGAAATTTATACCTCAATAATATTTTTTAAAAAATTCAAATAAATACAAATAGGGATTGGTTTTAAATTTTAAACCAAATTTTAAACTCTTAAAATATTTTTTTAAATCAGGGACTAAAATGTGAAACACAAAAACAAGAGCAGCTAGGGTTTCATGAAACCTAGCCAACGCATAGCAAGCTGCCGTCGCCTCTAGAACTCTTTCGGACTGAAACGCCACAAGAAGCCAGATCCGGTCGACACGAAGCATGACGAAAGCAGCAGATGCTAGGAGGTGGCAGAGAACTCCAGAACCAACACGGAGAAGAAAGGTGCAAGGAAGAAAGGAGTGGCGAAGAACTCCATATCTCGTCAAATAACTCCAGATCCGCAGTGGAGAAAGAGAGATTGAGGTCGTGGAATAGAGAACGAGGCGGGTCGATGATCATCAAGAGGAAAAAAATGAAAAATGAGAGAGAATGAGAGAGTGGTAGATGAGAGAGGAAGGTGAACATGTGAGGAGAGAGAGAGAGAAGAGAGAGGAGGGAGTGGTCGTTGAAAGGAGAGAGACGACTGGGACGAGAGAGACACTGACAAGAAAGGAGAGAAACGAATGAGAAGAGAGAGGAGGGAGTGCGGAGAGAACCAAGAGAGAGGAAAAGGAGAGAGAAAAGATAGTGGTTGAATGACACAAAAATAAAAAAGTCTAGGACTAAATACAAATTTAATCTATATGCACTAAGAAAAAACGACGCATAAGTGTAAAAATTGGGCCAAAAATTAAGAAACAAGCCCTAATGCAGTTAATTTGTAATTAAGAAGCCAATTTGTAGTTGATAGGGTAATTATTGGTTTAAATTTTGAGGTTAATGGATAATTTTTTTAAAGTTTAATTGGTTAATAGGTGAAAAATGAAGTTCAGGGTAGACTTGGCCATGATTAATGACCCGACAATTCCGGTTCAACAAAAGCTTGAACCTAAACTGGATCGTGGCTCCCCGGTTTGGCACGGTTCTAGGTTTGACCGGTTAAACCGCTGATTCTAGTCCAGTTTGACCTGCCTATTTTTTAAAAAATTTTATAAACAATTTTTTTTATCTCATTGTTGCGTTCCATTGTTCGCTTTGGTAAAGATATTATCTTCTAACTATTAACTACATTTCTTTTTAACATGGCGAGAATTTTTACAAATGGAAAAATAAAGATACAAATCATATTTATTCAAATTTGTAAATGCTATTAGTACTACTCATTTGGTGTACAATGGTGTGCAATATTTTTTTAGAATTACAAAAATAATTACAAGTGAATTAACACAATTACAAGTGAATTAATTCAAGTGCAAGTGAATTTGTAATACCCTGTCCAATTGTGAGTTAGCTTCTATAGCATTCTGATCAGACCCGATTTGTTTTCTTTGGATTGTGATCCTGATGATTGATGTTTGAGGTATCGATCTAATGTTTGAGGACATTTATCGATGATCATTTTGTAAGGTCGGGTGTTGCTAAGTCTCAGGAATGATCTGGAACGAGTTTGAAAGCAAGAGACATCAAGTTTGAGGGTTGTGGTGCTGAAGGCGTACGTTGCAAGTTTGTAAAACGTGCATTATCTGGGTTTGGCCAAGTATGATCGACGTACGTCATGGTTTGTGAGATGTATGTTAATCTTGTGCAAGACGTACGTTATCCTTTGAAAAATGCACGTTGTGGTCTGGTTACGTGAGACAGTAGCCACTGGAAGCTAACCAACGTACGTTGCTCCTTGAAGACATACGTTGTGTGGGCATGAGATATACATTGAGGTTAAGAAAGACGTACGTTGCCTGTGTAAATGCTGAAATGCACCGTTTCGATCTGTAACGCTTTAAAACCCCTAAACCGACGGGCCGTTTTCTGCCTCTTTCACTTAAGATCTCTCAAAATCACTTAAATCTCTCCCACATTGTTCCATTTTTGATCCTACTAATTGACTTCTAAGGTAAGATTTCACTTCTTTGCTTGATTATTTCATCATTTTTTGCATTGAATCTTTGATTTCTTTTTGGTCCAAAATTGTTAGGGTTTTGAATTTTTGGTTGATTCTTGATGTAAGGATGCTTGAGGATGCTAGAATAGGTTAGATGGGACTTGAGTGAACTTGATTCAAGCTTTGAATCAAAGGGTTTGATGAGTTTTTGATGGAACTAGGGTTTAGTTTGGTTTTGATCGATTTTGGTCGATTCTGCTGTGATTTTGGTAAAATGGATGTTAGATTCATGTTCAAGAGGTCGATTAGAGTTAATGTGTATGATTGGTTTCGATTTTCATCTATTGAATCGAAAGTTGGACTATTTTGGTAATTTACCTTTAGAGGACCAAATGTGATAGTTGGTGTTTTGGGGATTAAAATGGAATTTGGAGTGTGTTTTGGATTAATCAAAATATTCTGAAATAGTTGAGGACTATTTGGTAATTTGGGGATACTTTAGGGAATGATTTGTAATTTGCCAAGTCTTGAGGACTAAATGATAATTTTACAATTTTGAGGGACTGAACTATAATTTTACATGGATCTCGATTTTTTAGGATTCAGTGATAGATTTTCGATCGAAATAGGTTTATGGGAATTAGAGTGTACATATGCATTTCATGCATTATGTATTGCCATAGTACCATAGTTTGATAATTGTTTCATAATAATTTTTTCAGCTTCGTATCCTGGTCAGTGAGGTTAGCCGACCCCGATGGCACGTGATTGAGCCATTTTGCTCGGATTTCTAGGTGAGTGAAATTGTATCTTCAGATATATAGACTGTGTTTTCTAAATTGTATTGTTTTTGACGTGTCTAGACATTGGCATGTAATCTGGAATTAATAAAGGATAAGAAATCCTAAAATTTGAATTACTTGAAAACCTCTGCTGTGAAACCCTATTGGATATTTTCTGATGTTTTGAAATAGTTTTGTATTTCAAAACAAACGTTTTTGGATGATCTAAGTATTTTGATGAATAACTAGAAAATATTTTCTGCAAATGATATTTTTTGAAATTGTACTTCATAGAAAAGAAGATTTGTTTTGACTTTTGAATTTGGCTTTGTTTTTGAAAGGGATTATATATTCATTTATATAAATATTTTGGAAATATTTATATTCTTTGAAATCTATTCTTTTGTTTCTGCAAATAAGTTTTTGTGTTATCTGTCAGTGGTGCTTTCACTGTTATCTATTTAAATTCTGGATTTAAGTTTTTTTGGCATAAAATTTAACTATTCTGACTCGGGACACCTATGTTACGGGGATAAGCGTAACCTTTGGTATACCATAGTGAAGACTCAGTTACTAGGGTAGGTGGCAACACTCAGTCATAAGGGTAGGTGATGACCCATGTGTCTAGCTAACACACATTTAAGTTTAGTCTCATGGCAGAGTCCACTTATGAGACATTTATAGTGGCAGAGTCCATGTATTCTGATTAGTGGCAGAGTC
>CAODLS010300143.1:0-16907 GCA_948243855.1 Flueggea neowawraea | reverse complement strand
TACAGGTCGTCTGATTTTGGGACCAAACGGCGTGTCGTTTCGCGTGTGTGCACAGTCGTCCGTGTGAATGAACGAAACGACATGTCGTTTGCGTCGAAGAGGAAACGACAAGTCGTTCGCGTTGACGGACGTTCGGTCGTTCATTCTGAAGGGACAAACGACGTGTCGTTCGAGTTGCCAAACGACTTGTCGTTTGAGTTGCCAGACGACCGGTCGTTGGAGTCAACAGTAACCGACTTCTGACTTAACAAAACCACCCCGTTTTGAATCGAACCGAACCGCCCAGATTTCTTTTTCTTTCTTCTTCCTCGTTTTTGTTCTCTTCTTTCTTCAACTGAAACCGATTCTCTCTCACTTGTTTCTCTCTCATCATCTGGCTCTCTCTCTAGTCTCTCTCCTCTTCTCGTCGGCACTGGAGGTAACTTCTCTTTCTCTCTCCTCTTTTGTTTGGTTTATTCGGTTCGGTTTTCTTGAGAAAACCGAACGGTTTTTCGAATTTTGGAGGGGTTTTTGGACGGATAGAGTTTGGGGGAGAGAAATTAGTGTTTCAAGTGTAGAAATGGGAGAAAAAAATGTGTTTACGCTTTTTCTTACCGCACTGCCCGAGATGTTTCCTCTCACACCTACTACACCAAGGAATGGAGCCCCTACTCGTGCCTCGAACACTCAGGTTTCTACACTGAAACCCGGCAAGTACACCTGACTGCACCGTACCAACATTCTGACTATTAGCATACTGCATCTGGCGTCCTGAGGAGAAATTGTCTCTCTGCCCAGACTGATTGCTCTGACCTCGACTCTGATGGCCGATCACTATTCCTCCAGTCCTACTCTTTTTAAGAGTTTCTTTTGGGTGTCTCTCATCAACATACTTAATGGCTCTAGCGGCCTCAACAATCTTTTCCACTATCTCCAATCCAAGAGCTGCTATCAACCTAGCATACCCTGGTAACAAACCCTTGTGAAATTGACTCGCCAAAGCTGTCTCCGTACGACACTTCTCTGGTGCATACCTACTGAGATCTCTGAATTTCTCTTCATAATCAGACACAGACATCCCATGCTCCTGATGAAAATCATTGAACTCATCCGTTTTCTTATCCCTAATACTTCGGAGAAGAACAGAAAGTACAAGTTCATTTTTGAACTCTGCCAAGGTAATGTCACCTCGCTTCTTAAAACCTTGCCATCACACAGTTGCACGACCACTCAAAAGGAATGTTGCACATCTGATCCTTTCGGCGTCGTTGGTGTAGTTCAAAGCTTCAAAACAATTTTCGACTTTAAAGATAAAATCTTGTGGGTCTTCACCCATCGTGCCTTTAAATCTCGGCGGTTCGAGATTCAAAAAGCTTATCAGACGGGTACCATAATCAACCTCTGACACCACAGGTGCAACTATCGGAGCAACTGCTGCTGGTTGAACTCTAGCTGACTGCTCAGGAGTAAAGCGCTCGAAACGATCAAGGAATCGATCAAAACGATCTAAAAAATCAGGCGGTGCAACAAATGGTGGCTGAGGCTGACGTGCTGGTGCTGCAACCTCTGGCACATTACGAAAACCATGTTGACAACCTACTGACTGACTGGCAGCCTCGGCAGACCGATGCCTAGCGACCTCACTAGGTCTTCTACTACATTGAAGCATCACTATAGATAGCAGAGAAATAGAACACATATGCATATGTCAGAATGCGAACTATTGTCATAGTACCAACGAAATACTCCGAAAAGTATACATAACAAATACTCAAAGAGATACACAGATGCAAATTAGACTTACTCACTCAAAAATACCTAAGCTCCACAACTGACCTAGAAAATACGGAACCTAACGCTCTGATACCAGCTTTGTCACGACCCAAGTCGAGTCGCGACCGGCGTACGAGGCGAACCATCTATGGAAGCCCGGCCCATCTCGCACAAGCCTCGGAGAACAGAAAGCACCCAAATTCATATTATTAATCGGCTTATTTACCGTATTAAACAATTTTGCAAGGATACGTTTTTCAAAAATAATATTCCCGAATATAATGAAAATATAATTGTAATAACAAAATACTAAATAAATAGTTTAAGTAAAACCGCTAAACACTTTTTTTAACAAATGCAAGACCATAACCCACTACTATGTGTGGATCAACTAACATAACAAAATTCGGCCCGAACAATAGGGCACTCACTGAGCGAGGAAGAACCAAATGACCGCTATCAACTGTTTGAAAAGTGAAGTAGAACAAAGACAAATAAAATAAAAGGGTAAGATTCCCTAGTGAGCAGATAACACAAAAGAGCGGCACAAGCTCCTCAAAAGGGTTTTGAAAATATTTTCGAAAACTACCACATGCATGTATATATCCAAATAATATCGTGTATATATATACACCAGTATATATTAATAGATTGTTTCAAAAATCCACTTTGCAATCCTTTTGCATAGAGAGCAGACAACAGACAATTACCGAAATTTATGTTCACTTTCCAAAATATTTCAGAGAAATGTGCCTAAATATTTTCAAAGATAAATATTCAAAATATTTCAAAGATAAATTTCAAATTTATTTTCAGAGTTAAATACTAAAGTATTTTCATAACAAATTCTAAAAGATTTTTAGAAAGTAGTTTCAAAAACATTTTTCAAACTGTTGTTCAAAACATTTTCAAACTGGGACCAAAGTTCATATTCATCAAGTTATCCAAACTCAATATTAGCCACATAAGGCACCATGGTTTATCCACAAAGGCCAGTATAGGCCACTAAAGGCACAAGTATAGTCACATAGGCAAATGATACAACTCTGGTGTATAAAGACTACGCTATCACGTAATTGGGTGTCCCAAAACAAGGTGTTTCACCAAAACATTTCAATATTTATTCAAAATATTCAAATAAATACCACATTGAACGAACACATCATTTTCCAAAAATGATAACAAACTTTCTGACAAAATATTTATTACAAAATATTTAGTATTTAGAAACAATAATTATTTCAAATAAAATATATTCGCTCCGGAATATATTTTCAAAAGCCAAAATGTTCATTGAAATTAATATTTATTTCAGAAACCAAAAACCATTTTAGAGAAAACCGAGTTTCCATAACATAGATTTTCACGCACATCAGATTTTAGGAATTTCAATCATTTATTAATTCCATTTTCATGCCAAGTTCAGCACAACAAAATATATACAGAGTTTAGAGGACACAGCCTACGTATCGAAAGTGCTACCACACTCACCTGGACGCCGAGCAATAATCCAAAGAACGGTCCACTAGTGAATGAATGGTCTCCTCAGAAACCACGCAGAGCTGGAGCAAACAATACATTCACAGATCAAACATGTTACCGTGACAATACCGAAATACATGCAAATGCATATGCAACCCAAACACTCTAACACCGAAAATTATTTCGGCCCAAGTCTAACATGAATGTCCAATTATTACACCTCGGTGTAAAATTACATATCCGTTCCCAAACTTTTCAAAATTACCATTTAGTTCCCAAAACGTCAGAAAATTATGACTTAGTCCCCAAACCTTTCAGAATTTCTAAATTAGTTTTCTAAGTAATTTAAAATTATAATTTAATCCCCTCAATTTCTAAAATTACAACTTAACCCTAGTTCTTCAAAATTATAATTTTGCCACTATGCACAATATCAGGTTCAGTCCCTAACTGCCAAATATCAAGTTCAGTCCTCAAAATGCTCAGAATCTGACAAACTTTGTTTTTACTCCTTTCGTTACAAAAAATACCAAATGGTCCCTAATCCCGAACCAAACATGACCCAATGTTTTCAACCTTACCATTCAACTCAAAATCACCTAAGGAGTCCAAATATAACCTCGGTTCATCCAAAAACCGAGTCAAACATTCAAAACCAATTCGGACCGAATTACCCTTTTCATCAAAAATCCTCCAATCTTCCATTTCTAACTTAGATTCATGTTCTTCGAACTCTCCCAATCAAAACCTCACAAAAATCCATCCGAAAACCACCCAAGAATCACTTCAAATTTCAAAAATCCCATCCGATCGAACTCTCCTAAAATGCAAGAAAATGACCAAAGAAAAGAGGAGAGAGAGAGATTATCTCCGGAGGCTCGTTCAGTTGACGAGGAAGAGAAAGAGACGAGAGAGAGAGTCGGCAGAGAATGTGGTGTTGTGAGGAAGAAGAAAAGAAAAAAAAAACGCAGAAGATAAGAAAAAGGATTCGGCTACTAGGTTTGAATCAAAACGGCGTCATTTTTGCTTGCTCAAAACGACGTCATTTTGTTTACTGAAAAATCAACTCCTGTAGACGCGGACTGCAGATCGTTTGGTGACTCAAAAACGACATGTCATTTCCTCTCCAAATACAAAAAGCCAGACGACACGCCGTTTGATTCACATGCTGAACGACCTGTAGTTCAGCCTCCCATTTTCTTTTCTTTCAATTTTCTTTCATTTTCCAATTCCAACCAATTTTCACTCAATTTAACTCCCCTATACACTTCAAAAATCCTATTAACACCAATAAAATTTTAACACTCCAAAATATCATTAATTAATTTAATGATATTTCAAACTAAAATTAATCCATCAAAAATAATTAATTCGAAAAAAATTTCAAAGGAAAATTTACCGGAAAAAATGGTCGGAAAAAAATCAAGTTATTACAATTTGCTGTTGGAGTAAATCTGACTGTTAGATCAAAACGATCCAATGATCAGATTTTATTATTTTAAAAAAAAAAAAGAAATGTCAGCGCTGGGCCAGTGGGCCCGTGCATGACCCAGCTAGCCCGTCCTCCAGCAGGAGGACGGGTTAGCGGACTGGGAACCAGTAATGCTTCCCGGTCCACCGCTACCATTCCTAACCCGGTTACAACCGACCTTAACAATGAACAATTATGAGAGACTAAGCATTAGAGTACTGACCACACAAAAGTTACATCCTTTCTAGAGAAAGAGTTTCTGTGCCGCTGGCCATGAATTTGGATGACTATTTAATGCATTGAATTTACTTTCTTTCATTGGTATTGACTTTAAATATCAATCTAATCGACTAGCAGTATAATCAATAAATCAAATAATGGTTTGATTTTTTAACCTCAATATGTAGCAGAAATTAACAAGAACAAGGATCGAAATCATCTGCAAGTCTCGCAAGCCAACCACAGTCATGTTAGAATGGAGTCTCAACTCGTTAGCAATCAAGATGCCACACATAGATCTATGCAAGATTCTATCTCAGTGGGGAGAAAAGGAACAAACTCCTTATCTTTGTCGTTGAGGTTGTCTATGTTAGAAAATTGTATAGGGAATCTGGATTTTGAGGCGTGAAAGAACTATAGTCCCTTTCAATTATGGTTCGTATAACATTCTGATCTACTTTGATTTGATATTTGGAGTAAATTGAAGTCTTGATTGATGATCCTCACTATTTAAGGATGTTTGGAGAGTTTATAAATGTCTTTGAACCTTTAAAGGTGTCATTTTTAGAAGGTCAGGTGTTGATTAACATTGGACATGATTCAAAACAAGTTTCAAAGCGACAAAATTGGATAAGTGAGCTGCCAAGCTGCTTACGTACGTTAATGTATATCTAATGTACGTGAGCATATGGTTTACGTACTTGAGACAAGCTTCACGTACGTAAGGTGAATAGCAGATTCACGTAGTAAGTTATAGTTCACGTACGTGAGTTGGGCATCTTGAACATTGACGTACGTGAGCTTTACAGTGACGTACGTGAAGTCGGGTTTGATGCATCTGGATGCAATTTTTGACACCGATAACGTACGTGAGATGCTTGGTGACATACATGAGGGTCCTATGATGTACATGAGCCTCAGATTGACGTACGTGAGCTTAGTTTAGACAGTTTAAAAACCCCAAACTGGACCCATTCATCCGCCACTCTCATTTCTCACTCTCTCACTTCCAGATCAATTCTTTCTGCTCCTTATTGCTTCCCAAAATTTGTAATCATCTATGGAGGTAAGATTACTACTCCTTTCTTATTTTTTATCCATCTTTCATGCTTTAAATTCATGGGTTTATTTTTGGACGAATTGGACATAGGTATGCATTTTTTGATGATTTTTGATGATCTGATGCTAGAGGATGTCAGAATAGGTTAGAGGGGACTTGAATGAATATGAATCAAGCTTTTAATTGAAAGATTTGATGAGTTTTTGAAGCGGGTTAGTGTTTGAATGGTTTTGAACAATTTTAAACAAATTTGATGTTTGTTTGGTGAATTTGTTGATGAATTAATGTTCTTGAGGTTGAGATTGACCAATGTGGGTGTTTGATTACATCGGGTATTGACCAAATTTTGTTTTCTATTTTTGAGAATAAAATTTGTCGACAATATGTTTTGTAATTTTTTTAAAAAATTGGGCCTAGATTTGTAATTTCAGAATACTGAGGTCTAGATTTGTAAATTTGGAATACTGAGGTATGAATTTATAATTTTAGAAACCTGAGGTCCAGATTCGTAATTTTGGAAACTTGGAGACATTTTTGTAATTTTGAGGACTTCAGTACAGAATTGTAATTTCTGAGAGTTTGAGGACTCTTTTGGAAATTCTAACTACTTAGAGGACTTCTTTGTAAATTTTGAAAACTTTGAGGACTACTTTGTAATTTTATGTGATTGGGACTAGTTGATAATTTTTCAAAGTCTCGGGGACCAAATTGTAATTTTATACTAAGGTGTAATATTTGATTATCATGTTAGACTTTGGTTCGAAAAAGGGTATTTTAGCTCTGTTCGAGCTTTTGAGTCTGCATATGTATGTGCACGCATTTTTATATAGCCACAGTACCATATTGATTTTTGATCTTGATATGTCTATTCCAGTTCTGCTTGGTTTCCGAGGAGACCTCTCATTCACTGACGGACCATGATCTGGATTATTTGCTCGGCGTCCAAGTGAGTGGATGACAGCTTCAAACATATAAGCTGTGTCTCGAAACTCTATTTGTGTTTTTGATGTGTTGGCTTGATATTTTAAAAATTGGATTAATCTGAGGATTGGTTCATTTGACAATCTAATTATGTGGATTAATAACCAGTTTTTTGTTTTGAACTTCGATATTTATGTATTATATATCCCCTTTGATTTTAAGTTGATTGCATGACTTTGCTTTCGTACTACACAAGTATGATTTTTTATTTTTGATATGGGACACATATGCTACGGGATACGTCTTTGATATACCAATGCATTGAGAAGGCCAAACTACCAGGGATGTTGGTAGCCATGTGCCCTGACCCGACACATGATTTGATATTGATTGGTGGCGGAGTCTATGTTTCTTATACATTGGATGTTGGCGTAGACCACATCACCTCTGATTTTGGTGCTAGATGCACACCTCTATTTTGGTCTCATATTATGTATACTCTAATTTTTTTACTCTGATAGTATTACTAATATTTCGCAAGCGGGCGTGTTATTTTCTTTGAATGTGTCACAACCTGTTTCTGGACCATGACCGGCATACGAGACGAACCGTCTATAGGAGCCTGACCCAACTCGTACAAAACTCAAAGAACAAAACCATAACTAATTTATTGAAAACAATACTAAACCCACTTTCAAGGTTAGTGAATAAAAATTCAAATTTAATTAAAACATAAGTTTTATCAATAATAATAAAATATGTGATAAATAATAGATCATGTTTAGATACTTAATAAGTATACAATACATACACCTACAAGATTACCGGTGTTGAGCAACTAACAAAATAAATAAGTAAGCCCGAACAAAAGGGCACTGACTGGGACTGAAGGAATGCCTCACTGAGTGTCGAAAACTAGTAGATCGCAATCAACCAAAATCAACTATAAATTAGAATACAGGAAAATAGACAGAAAGGAAAGGGTTAAGAATCCCTAGTGAAAAAACGACACTCCAGAGCGACACCGGTTCTCACTCAAATCATTTTGAAAATGTTTAGAATACTTCACATGCATATATAAGTGTATATATGTATACACGCTAGGTACCAAATATTAGTTTCGAAATTCATTTTGAAATCATTTGCAACCAAGGCAAACAACAAACGGGAAATCATACGAAAACATTTATTTACAAATCATGATTTTTATTTTTAAATCAAAAATCACAACTATCAAATTATTTCTTTTCAAATCATACGAGACAATATCGAAATATTCGGTTTCAAATCATATAAGCTCAAAACTCCAAATATTCATTTGCAAAACATATCATATCGAAACAAATCTGACATGGAACCATTATCAAAATCATTTTCAATTTTAAAACATGGTTTCAGAGTCAAAACATATATCAAATATATGGGACCAAGGCAAAGGTGTGCATATAGCACTAAAATCAGAGGTGATGTGGTCTACGCCAACATCCAATGTATAACAAATGTGGACTCCATCACTAATCAAAATCAATTCATGTGCCACCAATCAATATCAATTCATGTGTCAGGATTTTTATTGCAATAGTTAGATAAATTGTTAGAAGTATCTTCACCTTTGGGTGCTAAGATGTTAACTGATTTCGGGGTACAAGGTTGCGTGATTACCATTGATAGGCATGAGTTGTAGCCGATCTGATTTTGCTGAATGTGGGAGAGTTTGATGTCATACTCGATATGGATTGGTTATCGACTTGGCATACTAGTCCTCATTGTTTTGCAAGGAGGGTATGTTTTCGACCGTTAGGTCAAGATGAATTTTGTTTCCAGGGTGAGTGAGACAGTGTTGTCCACAGCTTCGTATCCACTATTAGAGCAGAGAAGATGATTCATCGGGGATGCATGGCATATTTGGCATTTGTTTTGGCTAAATCAGAGGGACTAAAGCTGAGGATAGAAGACATACTAGTGGTTTGCGAGTTTTTTGATGTGTTTCATGAGGAGTTACCAAGATTACCTCCTGAGTGAGAAATCAAGTTTGCTATAGAAGTGCAACTGGGTGTTGATCCGATATTGATTCCATCGTATCGGATGGCCCCAGCTAAATTGAAGGAGTTGGAGACTCAATTACAAGATTTGTTAGATAAAGGTTTATTCGACAGAGCGTTTCTCCTTGAGGCACTCCAGTTCTATTTGTAAAGAAGAAGAACAGTAGTCTAATGATGTGCATAGACTGTCGACAGCTGAACAAAGTGACAGTGAAGAATCGATATCCACTTTCGAGGATAAACGATCTATTTGACCAGTTACATGGTGCTCAGTGGTTCTCTAAGATCGATTTGAGGTCTAGATATCACCAGTTGAGGATCCGAGGTGAGAACATTCCTAATACTGCATTCCGAACAAGGTACAGTCATTATGAGTTTCTGGTGATGTTGTTCAGTTTGACGAATGCCCCAACAACATTCATGGACTTGGTGAATAGAGTGTTCAGTTTGTGATTGTATTTATCGACGATATTCTAATATACTCAAATAATAGGGAGGAGCACGAGGATCATCTGATGCTAGTCGTGCAGACTTTGAGAGAACATCAGTTATATGCTAAGTTCTCAAAATGTGAGTTTTGGCTTGAACATGTAGCATTCTTAAGACACGTGGTGTCTAAAGAATGGATTATGGTGGACCCCAACAAGGTAGAGACAATACTCCACTGGGAGAGGCCTAAGATCGTCATCGAAATTCAGAGCTTTCTCTAGATGGTTAGGTATTATAGGAGGTTTATCCAGAATTTCTCTAGGATTGTTGCTCCTATGACTCGATTAACTCAAAAGGGAGTTAAGTTCATATGGTCTGACTCGTGTGAGCAGAGCTTCCTGAAATTAAAGAAATGCTTGACCAGTGCACCAATGTTGACCTTACCGTTAAGTTCCAGAGGTTTCACAGTGTACTGTGATGCATCGAGAGTTGGCTTAGGTTGTGCATTGATGCAATATGGTAAGGTAATTACCTATGCACCAAGACAACTTAAGAGACACGAGCAGAATTATCCGACTCACTATTTGGAGTTAGTTGCAGTGATCTTTGCTCTTAAGATTTTGAGACATTATCTCCACGGAGAGACCTTTGAGATCTTCACTGATCATAAGAGTTTAAGGTGTTTCTTTGGTTAGTGGGATCTAAGCTTAAGGCAAAGGCGATGGTTGGAGTTGCTTAAGGATTACAATTGCACTATATCGTACCATCCTAGTAAGGAAAAGGTAGTTGTCGTTGCTTTGAGTAGGAAATCGATGGTCAGTTTAGCCTATCTTGCCAATGAGAGACGACCGGTAGTGTCGAAATGGTAAAGACTAATTGAAGATGGAGTTAAATTCCAGCTCGGTAATGATGGAATGTTGTTTGGTCATGTTGAGGAGAGACATGTTATGCTGGATCGTATCCGAGAGGCGCAAAAGGAAGATGCCAAAATCCAGAGTTTGATTGAGGTTAAATCGTCTGAGGTATCGAGCTTTAGTGTTGATCGATCGAATTTTATGTTTGCATGGCGTGCTAACCTCTATAGTGTCTGACATAGGACCCTAGTTTACTTCACAGTTTTGGCATAAACTGCAAGAAGGGTTGGGTACTTAGTTGGATTTTAGTACTGCTTTTCATCCGCAAACTGATGGTCAGTCCAAGCTTACAATTCAAACTCTAGAGGATATGTTGAGAGCATGCGCTGTGGATTTTAGAGGGAGTTGGAATTCCCATTTTTCTTTGGTCGAATTTGCATATAACAACTCGTACCAATGGAGCATTGAGATTGCGCCTTATGAGGATTTGTATGGCAGAAAGTGTAGATCTCCCCTATATTGGGCCGATGTTGGAGAGAAAGAGTCTTTAGGGCCAGATCTTATTTTGGAGACACCTAAGAAAGTTAGGATGATTCAGCAACGAATACAAACCGCTCACAGCTGTCAAAAGAGTTACGCTGATCTGAAGAATAAACATTTGGAATTGTAAGTTAGAGATAATGTATTTTTAAAGGTGGCACCTATGAAAGGCGTGATGAGGTTTGGAAAGAAGGCAAGTTGAGCCTGAGGTACATTAGTCCTTTTGAGATTATTGGTCGTGTAGGAGCCGTTGCTTATGAGTTGGCATTGCCACCTCAGTTTGCTTCTGTTCACCCAGTGTTTGACATTTCTCTGTTAAGGAAGTATGTCCCTGATCCGTTACATGTTTTGACACCACAGTCTGTTAAGGTTAGGCATGATCTGTCGTATGACGAGGCTCCAATAAGGATTGTTGACTGGCAGGTCAAGAGGCTCCAAAATAAAGACATTGCTTAAGTGAAACTGATTTGGAAACATCACTCAGATGAGGAGGCCACTTGGGAGGCCGAGGATGAGATGCAGTGAAGATATCCACACATGTTCGACTCTGCAGATCCATAGGTTGGTATTTTTGTCTTTGTCCTTGCATCTATGTATTCTCTGTGCATTTTTGCATGTTTGGGTTAAGTAAGGTAGATTATTTTGTAATTCGAAATTGAGATTTCGATTTAGATTTTTTCTTTGGAGATTTATGGTTGGTCTTAGCTTGGTCCCAGTTTTGATTGGAAATTCGAGAATGAATTTCTTTTGAGGGGGGAAGTATGTAATACCTCGCTTGTTTCAATTTGGATTTTGATAGCTTTCTGATCCAATTATGATTGATGCTTGAGGTGATTGAGGTGTTGTTTTAGTGTTAAGGATGTGTAATGATGTCATTCTCGTGAGGTTTTGAGTTGCCAAGTCTGACGCGTGTCTGGAAGCGAAGAGAAACTGAAAGAAGAGCGAAAAGGTGACTTACGTACGTGACCTTATGTCTAACATACGTGAGAGGCAAGGTTACGTACGTAATACACATTCTTATGTGCGTTCGACGTGCCTTATGTACGTGAGGCCCTATTTCTGCCAAGACACATTTTTCATTCGTTTTGCGTACGTGTGCTGGGTTTTAGCTAGATTCACGTACGTGAGACTTCATGTGACGTATGTGAGGTTGGGTTCTGATGCCTCTGGATGCAATTTTGACCAAGATAACGTACGTGTGATACATGATAACGCACGTGAGGTCCTTCTGACGTACGTGAGATGTGTATTTACATACGTGAGGTAGGTTCAGACACCTTTAAAGCATTCAACAACCCAACATTTTGCATTTATCACACTCCTCTCTCACTTAAAACTCTCTCAACTCATCTGAGGCTTCACAATAGTGTTCGTCCATCATCCCTAACCAATTCTGAGGTAAGATTATGTCTATTTCGTGGATTAAACATCATTTTCATGCTTTGATTCTTGAAATTCGTTTTTGATCGAATTCATCTAGGGTTTGGATTTTTTGCATGATTCTGAGTTAATGGTTGCTAGAGGATGCTAGAATAAGTTGAATGAGATTTACACTAAAAAGAATCAAGCCTTGAATCACGAGATTTGCAGTTTTTCGTGTGGTTAGGGTTAGGGACGATTTTGATGATTTGGTTGTTGTTTTGATGAATCTAATGCTTGATTTGTGTTTAGGATGATGAATTGAGTTATGTTGAGTGGTCGAAAATGATTTCTATCAATAGAATCGAAAGTAGAATATTTTTGGAATAAGTTTCTGTCATAGGACCAAAATGCAATTTTGGTGAATTTAGGGTTCTTGAGGGACCAAAATGGATATTTGAGAGTTTAGGGACTGTTTTACAATTTGTGAGAGTTTGAGGACTCTTTTTAGGATTTTGACTACTTGGATAACTAGTTTGCAATTTTTAAAAATTTTGAGGACTATTTTGTAATTTTACGAGGATCTAGGGACTAAAAAATAATTTTACAAAAGTTTAAGGACCAAATTGTAACGAGAGTGTTAGATCTTCGACCGAGTTGGGTTTTTGGGCGTCATTTGAGTTTTTGTTATTGCATATGCATGTGTACGCATTTCGGTACTACCACAGTACTAGCATTTTCTTTGATTTGTTCCGAAACATATTTGCCTCTGATATTTTTTTCAATTTTGTGTCCTTGCCAGCACGACCAGCCACCCGCTAGTGGCGCTTGATTGGATTGTCAGCTAGGACATCTAGGTGAGTGGATAGCAGCTTCAGACACATAGGCTGTGTCTCGAAATGCTTTTTTTATTTTTAATGTGTTGGTTTTGATTATTTTGAAATTGGAATAATCTGAGGATTCACTAATTTAATAATCTGATTATGTGATTAAATAATCAATTTTCTATTTTTATAAATTCGATATATATGTTTTATATATCCTCTTTGTTTTGATGTTGATTGCATGCCTCTACTTTCAAACTATAGTAGTATGGTTTTGAATTGATATGGGACACCTTTGCTACAGGAATACATAGCTTTTGATATACCAATGCTTGGAGAAGGCCCAGCTACTAGGGATGTCGGTAGCTATGTGTCCCAGTCCGGCACATGATTTGATATTGATTGGTGGCAAAGTTCACGTATTACATTGGATGTTGGCATAGACCACATCACCTCTAATTTAATGCTTGATGCACACCTCTGTGCAGTCCCATATTATGTATACTCTAATTTGACTTTGATATTATTATTAATATCTTGTCTGTGTGCATGTTGTCTGCTTTACTTGCAAATGTTATCGAAATGATTTTTGGAACACTACTACGTATCTAGCGTGTATATAAATATATATTTGATTATACCTGCGTATAGTATTTTTGAACTGTTTTTAAAACAGTCTTTGTAAGGCACGTATGAGACGTTTTGGAGTGTTATCTCTAACTGTGTATAACCCCCTTTGTTTTATGTCTACCTTTGAGGCGTCTTTTGTCTAGTGATGCTCTTTTGCTCAGGCTCCTTTTGATTTGGTAGCACTCCGCACTGGGATGTTGTAGGGTTACTGTGTTGCCATGGTTTTCTATTTTGATACCCACTTTGATTTTGTATACACATATTTTATTTATGTTTTCTATATATTTTTTTATATATATGGTAAACCTGCTTATTTATTTATGTTTTGGTTAACAAATGTTTTAAAATGAATAAATGGGCAGTATCTTTGCATCTTTGAGGCTTGTATGAGATGGATCGGGCTCTCTTAGACTGATCGTCTCGTACTCCAGTCATAGTCCGAAAATAGGTCATGACAGGTTTGGAGACTTATCTTGAAAATGAGATCTCCCAATTGATAATCCTATTGGTTTTTATTGTTGTCATAGTTATTATACAAAGTAATTGCACTTATCAAAACTAAAAAATTCATATGAAATGTTTACAATTGAAAATTTATCACTGTTGTTACTCTTTGAGTAAATTGAGTCCTCCTCTTCTGTTAAATGATAATGTGATGCTGACAGTGTCCGTCAATTGTTACGCAATAATAAAATGCCATTTACAGAAAAGGTTTAATTTGTGAATTGGATTTGGTTTTTATTACTTCAGGAAGCCTGTAATTGATGCTTGTAATTCTTCCAAGCTCCTTCCTTTGGTCTCTGGCACCATCTTCGCAATGAATAGAACCCCAAACCCGTAAACACTGGAGAAAATGAAAAATGTTCCTGTTGTAGTTTTGGCAATAACAAAAGACTAACTCAAATAGTTGAGAGTATGCATTATAAATTCTAAATTGCACGAACCAAAAGATACCAAAGAGATTAACACTTCATTTCTTAATCCATGACATCAGAAATACTTTTCTAGATTATAATTAACTTACCAGATGAGCTCCACTCCATCATAAAATTGAATAAGTAACAATCCAAGTGCATAGCCAGCGAACTAGAATCATCAAACTTTCAGCAGCACCCTTTACATTTATAGGAAATATCTGAAACAGGAAAATTAAATCTAATTTATTTATTTTTTGTCTGCATAAAATTAAAAATATGCAAATTTTTAAAGATTGAGAAAGATATTTGTACCTCTGACATTATGACATATATATGGCAATCCTGCTATGCCTATCACATACGTCGCAAGAAATCCCTGCCATCGCAGTGTATTTTAATTAGCGGATTTATATTTTATTAAACATTTTACATTCAAATAGTAACAACAATAATAATAAAAAGGACATGTAACATATCCCTTAATTTCATGAATGTTTAATTCGAGTTTAATTTATACCAACATGCCAGTGCAGACAAGGATAGGAGTAATTGCTCTCGTCAAATGAATTGCCTGCTTATACATTTGGTTTTCAGAGAATTATAATAATGAGCGTAGAAATATATAAATAAAAATATAAAACCAAAACAAACCTGCAAGGAGAATCCTAGTCCTATCAGGAGGCAAGTTAAGCGCATGCCGAGGCAAGAAACCTGAAACAGGCAACACACATTTGAATGGAAAGATTAAAACACACACAAAAAAAAAGGTTGTCACTCGTAGGGTCTTTTCGACTCAAATTCAGACTAGTCGATCAAAAGGTATATGAATATTGGACGGTTCAATGCAGAAACTTTGTGCATCATTCTAACCAAAAGAAGAGGGCGCCTTGCGCATTTGTCTGTTAAGATTGTAGATGCAACAATTGCTGGAATCTACGAAAAAATAATGCAAAAAAAATAACATGATAAAATTTCCTGTTTGATAAGAAATGCTCAAGGCAAACTTTCACATATACTCATTGAACTTTATGTTATCATCTCATGTGTACCTGGATTAAACTCATTGAGATTAGACTAATTTTACTTGAAAAACCTGTCAAACATTTAGCTAAATCAAAGCAATAAAGATTATTTTAACGGAAAGAAAAATTAACAAAATGTTAATAGTAATATATTTACAAATAATAGCAAATGTAAAAATTAATTTAGTTAGCTTTAAACATTAAATAAAATGTAACTATTTTGCATAAAAATAATGAAAAATACTTTATTTTACTAGCTTTATCAAATATGGAGCTGGCAAAGTACATAATTGCTCTAGTCCCTCCAAATTGTGTAATTACCATTAGTCCAATGCCAACCTGAATAAAATAGACAATAAATTGTTGATCCGCAAGTGTACGGTTTTTCAAGTAGTAAAAATATCGTTCTCATGAGGACTATGAATTTATCCACTAATCAATTTAGTTTAAATTTGTTTGATAGGATAAAAGTTGAGTGATTAATAATAAGAGAACAACAAATATAAATTGAAATTCAACTAATGACTTTAACAAACAATCAATATCACAAAGCAAGAATTAATACTATCCACATTCCCTCTTAGTCTTTCCTTTGGGTTTATTGATACTAAGGCTCTAGATATCCAATAATTTTAGTTATCTTCTCTCAAGCAATAACTAACTATCAAATTAGATAGCAAGAGTGAAATTATAATTTCTTAATTACCAATTCCAACTCAAGTTATACTAATTGATGCATTTAGCAATCTTTTGAACAATTAGTTAATCCTCACTATCTCTCAATGATTCTTAACTAACCCAATGTTTATATGTCTATTATGCTATAACTCTCATTGCACACATAACACACATAATCTAATTCAATCTCTCAATTGTAATTAGAACAATGAAATGTAATAAATACCGCATAGATTTTATTTAACCCAAAAGATAAACCTTAAAGGAATACTTCAAGAGTTAATTCCTACAAAATATTTAGCTATCCATAGAAATAAAATAAAACAAAACAACAACAATAATCAATTCCATCAAATAAAACAAAGCTAGAGAAGGGAAAGAAGAACTCTATATTGACTCTTAAACTCTTCTTCATGTCTTTGTCTTCAAGACCTCCTTATTGGTCTTCTTCTAAATGAATGGAAAATATATTGAGTTGTGATGTGTTGTGGAAGTGTATGTTGTGTCTTGTGTCCTTCTTTTCCTTCCAAGGGATTGGGTTTTATAGCCTTCTTTCAATGTGCCACCTTAAATTGCCCATTGAATGAGTTTTAGAGCACCTTAGGTAAGTTTCAGATGAGTCAACCTTCAGTTTCATCCAAGTGAAACCCGTCCTTGCTAGCTGTCTAGGTTGTCTCAGTTGAGACCAATGTCCCAGTCGAGACACT
>CAODLS010300063.1:0-16766 GCA_948243855.1 Flueggea neowawraea | reverse complement strand
TTCGCCTAAAGGGATGCACTCTTCTTTTAGAGGTACGTATGAATTTATTTGTTTATGTTGTTGCTGAGAATAGGTGTTGCGTTAAAAATAAAGGGTGGACAGAAATGGAATGATATTTTTTTGATGCAGATCTATTATATGGAGCACATTAAGTGGAAGTTTGTGAATGTTTGTTGGAGCCAATGGCTGTTGCCATGCATTTGCCATTGGACGGATGAGCGAGTGAAAAGGGTTTATGCCATTGTGAATATCAAGCTTGATGATGATTCGGTAATAATTGTTTGCTTTTTTGTATTTACTTGTGGTAAAAATGTTCTGCCATTTAAATTAACCTTATTTTTCTTTGTAGGTTGATCTTTGGAATGTGGTACCACTTCAAAATCCATTTCATACCGAAGCTGCCAATGCTAGTCCTAGCAACATAAACCAAGGTGAAATGGATGAGGGATGGAGGTCACACATTTTAGCTTGAGTGGCGGCTTTGGAAGCATTCAAGGATAAGATGGCAACTGGTTTGGCGTCTTTAGAAGCATTCAATGGTCAACGGTTAAATGAGATGGCGGGTTTGAAAAGAGCCATGGAGAAAATCTCATCTGCCATGGAAATGGACCATAAGGAGGATGAAGGAAGAGAGGCTACAAATTTAGCTGATGAGGAGTGCATCCCGGCGGACACTCAAGCTGCAGAGAACGTGGAACCTGTGGTCTCATCGACCCCTCCAGTTAATGTGAATGAAGAGATGGAACCAGTAGTGGCAGAAATTGCGATGGAGGACGAAAGAGGGAAAAAGGTAAGACTTCAGATTGCTTTAAAAAACATGACCACAGTGTTTGCATATCGACAAATAATGTGATTGATAAGCCTTATAATATTATTTTTGATAAGTTAATTATGTAATTTATCTCCCACTGTTGAATTAGTACGCTGAATGTACTAAAACAATAGTTTGAATATGTAGTAACATCATTATGTTGGATGAAAATGGTCCTTTGTCATTCGTTGAGAAATAAATTAAGACGTATGATCTTAAAGGAGTATTCAATTATGCATATTACCACTTTGCTTAACCAAATTAAAGAAAAGTTTGAGAGGACTGAGATTTGTCCCTCAATTATATGATATAAAGCAAAAAATGGATCTTTTCATTGATGTTGTTTACTGTTGACTTCGCAGGCAAAGGAAATATTGGACATTGAGAGTGGGACCTCTGTGAAGCATGTCTCACCGAAAAATAAATATCATAGAAGGTCCAGACATAGTGGGTTGCGGAACACCGAGGAATTGAAGAAGAAGCAGCTTTTCCAACCGGAAGGGAAGACCAAGAAACTTAAAGTGAAGAAGACAACTAGGCTTATTGATAAGTTTGACTGTGGCATATATGTGATACAGTATATGCGTCTTATTGATAAGTTTGATGATTTCGTAAGTACTCCAGCCCTATTTGAATTGGTAGGAATTATATGCTAAACATTTCAATTCAATTTTCTGATTGCCGTCAATATGTCCCATGAAGGCACAACTAAGGTTCGACAGTGATGTGAATCCAAGTAGGCAGGAAATCATGTACTGGATATGCAATCACGAATTGAACAAAGAGAGTGGGAATGTGTTACGCGGAGCTATTGCTTACCGGACCTATAAAGACAGGAAGCATCATGACAAAGATACGAGGCAGCTGCAGCAAGTAGTTAAAGCACTACGCAAGCAAATACCCTGACAAGGAAATAGATTAGAAAATGACTTTATTTTGTGCAGGTTTTTTGTGCACGCAACAAAATTGATGAAAACATGTTACGTGTAAATATTATTTTTGGGTCACATTTTTTTGTACACAGGGCAATCTCCACCACCTGTAAATGTACATAACATATGTAGTGTAGAAGCTGCTAGTGTATGTAAAGACATTCATGAAGTACCATATATAAACAACCTTGTATTTTGTCCCATGTGAGTTCAGTGAAAGAGATGTGTTCTTGCATAAATTCTTGCATGAGTAATTATGTTAATTTATAATATATCAGTAATTCCCAGGCAAGACTCGTTAATAAATTCATATACTCATATAAAGTAATTTTAGAAAAAGGTTGACTATCATACATGTTTGCACAGAAGGCCATAAACAAGTAATGTTGTAGTAAACAGTTGTATCTGCTGCCTGCGTCCAAAATGAACAAGTCCGGACATGGACTAACACCTACTCTTCATGTGATGCGCTCGAGAAAAAATCAAAATATCCAGAATTTGTGGTCACTTTCGTATGTGGTTGTCAAACAAAGTGATGAATCGACCCCCTCCCCCTGCAGTACATGAATACCAAGGAAAGCACTATTTAGTAAAATGGAAGCATTATTAGAAGAGGGAATCGTTGTGCTTAGAGACACATTTGTCAAAATGTGTAAATTCAACACTTACAAGGATGGGTGAGTTCGCCACTAGAAGAGGCCGCCAAATGACTAGGTGTAGCGATCTGTTGTGGCTTTAAAGGGCTTCTTGGCTTCGTATGTCTAATTTCCTTACACAACGAGCATCGCCTTCCGGTAGCTCTTCGTACCCCAACTGGTTCAGCATGTTTTGGCAAAGTCGGATCAAGCACATTGTCCCAATCAACTGGTGTTGCTATCGACTTACCTTGGCCAAGCATTTCTTCTACTGATTTACTAAGAAGAACAATATTTTCTTTGACTTTAGCAGAGGTGCCTTCCATCGCGGAGGCCACAGAACACAATCGGCGAAAAGAGTTGCACAAATCTCCATATCGAATATCACGTTATACCTGATTAGAAACCAATGGCTGGCTGGAATAACTTCCTGGTACAGTTGTCTTCGCCTCCTTTGTCCATCTCTTCAGAATAAACATTGCCGGAATTGATTTAAACGCTTGTTGGTTCATTACATACAACACGTGAGGACATGGAAAACCCGTTGATTGCATCAGCAAGCAAGAACACGACAAATTATTTTCAGCCTCACAATACACAACAACACGACCAACAAAGAAATGCAGTGAGCCCCCATCTCGTACTGGATGTGCTAAGTCTCTGTACGCAACTACCTTATTGAGCATCTCCTGGAAAACATTGAAACACTCCAATGTGTAAATATTTCCTGCAGGAACCTCGAACTCCTTGAACGGGTGCTTGCATATCGGCTTGCCATATTGTGAAAGATGATCTAGATGCATCTCTGTGCCGAATTTTTGATAAAACCAAGTCATACCGTCTGACAAACTCTGTGAAAGTTAATATCTTGTTCTTAAATCCTTTCAACACTGAGTGGATACTGTCACATCTTGATGTTGTCCGAGTACCCCTGAAGAACTTATCCATCAAGAAAGCCTCTGCCCACATCCTCCGAGATTCCCACAAGTTCGCCACCCATTGATTGTCAAACAAGTCATGCGACAAGATTAATTTTTGCCACTCCAACTCAAATTGTTCAACATCGATTCTTCTGAACATTAACCTTGTGAAAGCTTCAGCAAACTTAGGATCTTTCACATGACGTGTGGCATTTTTTTTAGATGAAGCGAACACAGCCTATGCGTTGCTTCGGGGAGCACCGATCTAATTGTTGAGCTCATACTTAGATCTCCATCCATCACCACTGAGGTCGGTTTCTTCCCGCCCATGCATTGGACAAAATCACGCAAAAGCCATGAGTAATTCTCAGCTATCTCAGATTCTAAAATGCAACATCCGAATATTGTTGTTTGCATGTGATGATTTATACCAATGAATGTCACCACTGCTCTATTGTGACGGTTCCTTTTAAAGGCCCAGTCAAAGGCTGCAACGTCTCCAAAGCAAGCATAATCGTAACGGCTAACCGAGTCCGCCCAAAAAATATTTCCCATGCGTTTGTTGCCATCAACCGTGTTGTTGAAATGAAATCCAAGGTCATCGTCTTTCTTTGCGTAGAAGTAACTCAACACACCTTGAATGTCGCCATTTCCAGATTCCAAACCCTTCTCCATTGGAATGTGGTTGTACATGTCTCTAGGAATAAACCCCATTCTGTCAAATCCGCCAGATTGCGTCGCCAGTAAATCAATTACACGCCTCGTGTCCACTGCGACCTACCTTAATGCATTAATCTCTGATTTTGAGGCTGCATCGATTTTTCTGTGTGACGACAGCAAATGGACATGCTCCGCCATCACTAATCTATTCACAACCCACACTTTCTTCTTCCTGTTAAAGTTAACCTGAAAAGTTGCCAGACAATCTTCTCTACAATCAATCTTCGGCTTCCGCTTTCGACCAGGGAGATTAAGCCATTCTTCCCTCCTCCTTCCCTGCTTATGACATACCCAAGTTCTAAGCCGAGGGACACCCGCCACATTTTTCTTCAAAGAATACCTTCGAATCCCAAAGCCCACTTATCTGGCATATACCATAATGTAGCAAATTCCATTGCCATTATGTCTTGATGAGTGAGTTTTGTGTAGTCCCCCTGAACGTTGCTCCCAATACCCTCATTAGCCTGACCACCCTCCATTCCGCCCATTTAAGTGCCTCTTTCATCGTTGTTGCCACCACAATGGTCACTGTTGTCTTCCTCTGCATTTGTGAATTCTCTATGTTCGGCATCGTCGCTGCACTCGCTCGTATCGCAATAGTCAACTAAGCCTTTACCCTTAAACATCTCCATATCCTGGAAAGTCCTCTCACTGTGGGATAGATATTGGTTGTCCATCATCTGTAATGTAGGGGTTCAGATTTATTGCCATGCATTTAGTTTTCCAACCCAATCACCAAAAAAATTAAATGACTCATTTACTGAGGTTTACATTAAATAACACGACCAATAAAATTAAGTAATCACGCTTTAAAATTAAGTAACCGGGCCTAGCTTGAAGTTAAGTAACACGGCCAATATTTAAGCCACGGGATACAAACAATTAAGTAACCGGACCGCAACTTAAGTAATATGTACGAAAATTATGTAGCTCTGGTGTACTTTAAGTAACAACAACCAAGTTCAGTAACTGTACCAAAAATTCAGTAAATTTAGACAAAATTAAGTTATGCCCACCGAAATTAAGTGATATTGCAAAATTAAGTAAACTGGCTTCAACAATTATGTAACCAGCCCTAGATAAAATTAAGTAACATATCGTACAATTAAGTAATTTATCACCATATTAAGTAACACGATAACAATTACGTCGCTCTAATTAAAATTAAGTAACTAAGCATCGATAATTAAGTAACCTTTTTGTAGCTACAATTAAGTAATATATTCACAAAATAACGTAACAAGTCTGCACAATTAAGTAACTTTTTAGTAGCTAAAATTAAGTAACACATCAATAATTAAGTAACATCCCAGCAACCTACAATTAAGTAACCATTTCGGCAAATAAGTAATAGATATTGTTATTAAGTAACTGTAGTTAATTAAGTAACACTGCGAATAATTAAGTTACGGGACACAAAAATTAAGTAACCTGACCACATATTAAGTAATGGGTCATCATAATTGAGTAACTATAACCTAAATTAAGTGTCAGGTAGAATTAAGTCACTTGTTCCACCATTGGGTAACAATGCCTAAACAATTAAGTAACTGGGTCCAACCTGAAATTAAGTAACACATCAATAATTAACTTTTCAAAACCTTAAATTTAGACAATTCGTAACCCTGAATAATACAACAACCAAAATGAAGTTACCCATCTTACATGTTAAGAAAAATATTTCCACAAGCAAGTTGACAATTCGTAACACTGAAAAAGTGGTTTATTCAAATACATAACTAAATTAATGGAGCACAATAATTTACATTCAGCTACATAACCAAATAAAAAAAGCACAACGACCTAGTTAAAGGTGTGCAAAGGTGTACTAATGTACAATTAAGTGTGCAAAGGTGTACAAATGTGTTTATCCAAATTAAGTAACGCAGTCTAAACTACTATAATCGTTAATAAGCTGAAATTAAGTAATTATCTCTAAAATTAAGTAATTCAAGTTGATATTAAGTAACTCAAGGTGTTACTTAATTTGTATAAATTAATTATATCATAAATTAAGTAATTAAATCTCACATTTAGTAACACCTGGTAAAATTAAGTAACCAGTTATTTAATTTTTATATTGGAGATTTTTAGCTACGATAAAAAGTGTATGTTTATAATTAAGTAACTCACCCCAAAATTAAGTAATCGGTTACTTCATTATGCATATAGTTGCTTAATTTATCATAATTTAGTAACTCGTACAAAAACTAACATTCTAGAAGCTGAAATTAAGTAACTGAATCTCAGATTAACACTAGACGAAATTAACGTATCATCAAAATTAAGTTACCCACCCCAAAATTAAGTAAGTGGCATTCAATAATTAAGTATTTTAGCCCAAACTAGAATTAAGTAACAACCACTAAAAATAAGTAACTAATGCTAAACATTAAGTCATGAAAACAAATTAAGTAACAATGTATAAAATTAAGTAACTCCTGACCACATTAAGTAACATGACAAAATTAAGTATCTAGACATTAATAATTAAGTAACCTTTATTTAAGTAACTGAGCCCAAAATTGAGTAACTGAAATTAAGTAATCAATCTTATGATTAAGTATTTGTGGTTGATATTAAGTAACAGAAACAAATTAAGTAACATGCCTAAAAATTAAGTAACTGAGCCTAAAATCGTACTCAAAATTAAGTAACGGGGAATCAAAATAAGTAATAGTGCCCATAATTGAGTAACTGGGCTTCAATAATTAAGTAATGAGTCTATGATGAAATTAAATAACCGATCGTAAAATTAAGTAATACATCACTAATTAAGTAACTTCTAGATGTTCGAATTAAGTAATCGATCAAAAAATTAAGTAACTTTTGCTGATTTTAAGTAACCAAAAACAAATTAAGTTATGAGCCACAAATTAAGTAACATGAAGCAAAATTAAGTAATGGTCCACCAAAATTGAGTAATATATCCCAAAATTAAGTAATCAGCCTTCAATATTTAAGTAACCAACCCAAAATGAAATTAAGTAAATGCTCATAAAATTAAGTAAGTCATCTTCATATTACGTAATAGGATAAAAATTAAGTAACCTTAACCAAAATTAAGTAACTTAACATCAATAATTAAGTAACCTTCTAGAAGGTAAAATTAAGTAATCAATTCAAAAATTAATTATCTGTGGCTAATATTAAGTAATTACGAAAAAATTAGGTAATGAGCCTCTAAATTAAGTAACTGGGCCATTCATTAAGTAACTAGTTGTCTAAATTAAGTAATTGTACAGCAAATTAAGTAATTGGGCTTCAATGATTAAATAATGGGGCACAAGCTGAGATTAAGTAATCAATCATAAAATTAAGTGACAACGACTGAAATTATGTAACAAAAAAATAAGTAACGACCCTAAAATTAAGTCATTGGGCCCAAAATTAAGTAACATATCGTCAAATTAAGTTACTCATCCCAAAATTAAGTAACTGACATTCAATAATTAAGTATCCTGGCCCAAATTAGAATTAAGTAACCACCACTAAAAATAAGTAACTAATGCTAAATATTAAGTCATGAAAACAAATTAAGTAAAAAGGTATAAAATTAAGTAACTCCTGGCCACATTAAGTAACGTAACAAAATTTAGTAACTGGGATTTATTTTTTTTAATTACAAAAATTATTAAAAACTATTTTTTTAATTGACAGAGTTACTTAATGTGTGAATTTATCACTTAATTTTGTGATTTGTTACTTAATTTGTTATCCAAAAATTATTGTGTAACTATACTCATACTCCTATCATTATAATATTTAATGATTCAGATTTATTCTAAACGATTCAACGGCCCTAAAAATCAATCCTCATGGAGGACTCTTAAAACTATAGATTGATTTTGGTGAGAGGCTAGTGTATACAACTAATTTTCATAGATTTGTTTTTTGATCATCACTGCTTTGGATGCATATCATTGAGTGAATTTTGTGATTTTTTGACTTTTTCTTAGTAGTTGATTATTTTTTTGTCCTTGTTTTTCCTAATTTTAATACCTGCCATATATTAGTGTTAATTAAGAAATTATAATATTTTGTGGGGGCTCACAATACTCTCTCTCTCTTTAACCGGATACAATTTAGTCACTTCCATATCATGGCATTTTTTTTCACCTACGCCACTTCTAAATTCTATCATGGTTGCCTAAACACTCACTATTGCATGTATTATAGATGTTATTATTGAAATTTTGTATTTGGGGCCACAGGAGTTACCTGCTCTGTCTCGCTGTCAACTACTAATTAAGCTCATGATCATTAATTAATAGATGCTTGATCGAATGGGGGGCCTCATGGTAACACTTAAATCAGTTGCCGAGATGTTTGGAGATCGGTAATGTGAGCATACCGATCCCTTAGGTTGCCGCATGTGTATTGCTGATAGGGTCATAGTTAGGTAATGCACTTAGAATCTCACACTGTTCTTTGAGCAGGGCTGAGGCCATCTGCAACGCATGGCAAATTGCAGTAAAAAATGCATTTTGTCGTGCGTTGCTTGTTGCAGCCGAGCACTAAATTGCACTGCAATTTGGTGCTCGACACTGTAGCGACCTAGGTCAGTACAGTGATTACTGCAAATCATTTTATATATATATATATTTTGTTTTTTCTCTTTCTTTTTTTTTGGTCCGATCGCTGGAGCCACCCAGGATCCTTCGGGATCAGGCGCCTTTAAGTCTTAGCCGTCCGACTAATCCGGACTTGGAGCGGGAGGCACAACCCCTACACAAGAATGTGACTTCCCTCGGATTCGAACTGGGGAGCAAACCCGAACGAACCACTTTAAGGGGGCTGAGTTGTCAACGCAACCAATACTCAAGTGTTGTGACTTGTGAGTGATAATTTATATTTTAATAGTTTTAATTTATGGTATATTTGTATTTTTATCAATCAATATATTTACTAAATTAAAATTAAATTTAATAAGTAATTTAATTTGTTTAAAAATTGTAATTAAAATATAATTAAATATGAAAAAAAATTGTACTAAACACGTGCTTTGCAAATTTAAAACATAAACACTTTCATATCAATGTAATTTAACATCAACAAAAATATTCTACTATAATAAAATTGAACTTATAATAAAATTGAACTTATAATTAAAATATAAAACAACTAATACAAAAACATAACTTGATTTGCCAAATTACAATTTAATAATCAGGAAAATTAATTCCATCTCCACCAAGATTATTGAAATAGTCACTAAATAGGTTTGATGCAAAAGGTGGAGGTTGTTGAAATTGTCCTCTTTTTTTTGTAAAATTTTGACTTTTCGAGCTTCTCTAAAGGCACTAGCATTCAGATCACTGATAGTAAACAAATCCTGCATCAAAATCTTATCTTTCTTAAATCATTCTTTTGCTTCTCGTTTTCTTTCTTTTTCAGCCAAACTTTGTTTCTTGAGTACCAATCTTTTGTTGTTTGATCGTTCGAGCATTTCCATAGGTCTTTGGGTCTCTTCTTATAGTTTATTAAGAGTTGATTTAACATTGTCATCAGTCTTTTTTAGTGCTTTCGATTTTTTCACCCCATAAGGTCGTTGAGAAGAAGAGCCACCAATATCATCATCTATATTAATTTGAAACGCATACAAACCAGGAAATTCCACAGATTGGGAATCAAGCGTGGGCTTTTTCTGACTCCGACGAAAGGTAGTTCATGCCATGCTTGTGAGAAGCGTTAATTTGTGGATTGACGTCATCTTTAAACTTTTTAAAATGTCTAACTATGTTCCAAACATGGTCAAACTTGAAACCATGTTTGTAGTTGGGATCTTCCATGAACAACATTTTTACTTGATCTAACTGCAAATGAGTTCAAAATGTGAATAAAAATGTTCTTATGTATATAAATTAAAATGCATAAAATATTTCAACTACTCACAATCTTGTTTTGATGCCCGCTGAGATTCATAAGCTCTACTTGTCGAATACATCTATTCAATTTTCTAGTGGCATTCTCAATTGTTTGCATTCGTTATTGAAGGAATCTCAGGGTATGCTACTCCCATGAAGCTTGTTTTGACTCATTGTATGTTTCTTCAACACGAGACCAAAAGCGTTTTCTAGATTTGTTTCTCCTTGTAATAAGGTCTTGAGAAATATCAACATAAATTTGGCATAACATTTGGTCTTCTGTAGGAATATAGGCAATACCACACAAAGACATTTTGGAAAGAAATATATTTTGGAAAATACAGAAGGTTGACGTCAGATTTGAGAGAAAGCTGAGGTGAGATTTCAGACAAGGCTGAAGAGTTTATATAGAATGTAAAAGAAATACATTAGATAATATATGTAAATAATGAGTATCTGTGTCATGACCCAAGTTGGACTGCTAAGGGCGTACGAAGCGAACCATCTGTAGAAGCCCGACCAAACTCGCACAAGCCTCGGAGAACATAAACTACCCAGATTCATATTATCAGTCAGCTTATTTACCATATTAAAACAGTTTAGCAAGATAAGTTTCCAAAAACAATATTCCCGAATATTATTAAAATATAATTATAATATCAAAATACTAAATAATAGTTCAATTAAAATACGTTAAACGCTATTAACAAATACAAGTTCATAGCCCACTACCCAGTGTAGAGCAACTAACATAACAGGAATTCGGCCAGAGCAATAGGACACTTACTGAGCGCAGAAGAACCAAATGACTGCTGTTAAGATCACCTGAAAAGTGAAGTATAATAAAGACAAGAAAAATAAAAGGGGTAAGATTCCCTAGTGAGCGGATAATACAATAGAGCGGCACAGACTCCTCAAAAGGATTTTAAAAACGTTTTCGAAAACTGCCACACACACATATATATCCAAATAATATTATATATATATACACACACTAGTATATATAAATAAATTAGTTCAAAATCCACTTTGCAATTCTTTTTGCATACGGAGCAGATAACAAATAATTATCGAAATTTATTAGATGAAGAAATTAAATAACATGTTTAGTTTTTCTCAAATCCCAAAATAGCCAAAGTTTTTCCTTTCAAATATTTTTCCAAAATTCATATTCACTTTCGAAGGTATTCCAAAGAACAATACTCAAATATTTTTAGAGATAAATACTCAGTTTATTTCAAATATGATTTCCAAATTATTATCATATTTGAATACCGTAGTATTTTCAGAGCTAAATATTAAGATATTTTTCAGAAATAGTTCCAACACATTTCAAAAGTGTAGTTAAAAATATTTTTTAGATAGTAGTTCAAAACTCAAAGGGACCAAAACATAATGTATAAACTAGTATTGTGGACCCCACCGCTAGACGGAATAGAGCATGTATCGGACCGGATACACGGCTACCACTTTACCCCGACAACTAGGGTCTTCACAGAGCATTGATATATCAAATGTTATGTACCCGGTAACTAGGTGTCCCATATCAAAATGTTTTGCCGAAAACATATTGAAATATTTACTCAAAATATTTAAAGTACTGAGCAGAATATTTATATCAAAATACAATCACTTTCGGACAAAATGTTTACCACTGAAAATCTTTTATTTACTTCAGAACAGAAAATCCATAGAAAATATATTTATTTCAGAACAAATCATTTGCCTCAAAATATTCTTAAATCCAGGAAGAATAATTTCTACAGAATATACCTTGAAATCCATAACATAATGTTTGTTACCAAAATTATAATAAATATTAAAACTTAATATTTATTTTCAAAAACCATCAAAATTCCAAGATAAAATTTAAATTCCACAACAGAGAGTTTCACATACGTCAGATTTTAGGAACTTCAATCCTTTAATTATTCCAATTTCATGCCAAGTTTAGCACAACAAAAATATATACGGAATTTAAAGGACACAACCTACGTGTCTAAAGTGCTACCATACTCACCTGGACACTGAGCAAATAATACCGAGCACGGTCCACCGGTGAATGACTGGTCACCTTGAAAGTCCGACCGAGCTGAATACATACAATACACAAACTAATCAGACATGGTATTGTGGTTGTACTGAAATACATGTAAATGCATATGCAAACCCAAACACTCTAACAAACCCCAAAAATCCATTTCGACCCAAAGTCTAACATGATAATCCAATTAATACACCTCAGTGTAAAATTACAAATTAATCCCCGAACTTCAGAAAATTACCATTTAGTCCCAAGAAGTCAGAAAATTATGACTTAGTCTCCAAATTTTTCAGAATCTCCAAATTATTCCTCTGAGTAATTTAAAATTACAATTTACTCCCTTAATTTTTAGAAATTACAAATCTGTCACTACACTTATCATAAATTATATTTCAGTCCCTAAAATGCTAAATATCAGATTTGGTCATCAATATACTTAGAATTATGCAAAATATCAGTTTTGGTCATTTCGTTATAAAACTACACCAAATGGTCAACCGAACGACAGGTCGTCTGATGCATACGAACGACATGCCGTTTGATCACGCGTGCGAATGACAAGTCGCCAAAAACTCGCCCAAAACTCGCCCAAAACTACTTGTCATTTGCACTAAATGCTGAACGACCTGTAGTTCAACCTCCCCTTCTCTTTTCTTCTAATGTTCTTTCTTTTTCCAATTCCAACCAATTTTCACTCAATTTAACTCCCCAATACACTTCAAAAATTCTATTAACACCAACAAAAATTTACACTTCAAAATATCATTAATTAATTTAATGATATTTCAAACTAAAATTAATCCGTCAAAAATAATTAATTCAAAAAAAATTTCAACGGAAAAATTACCGGAAATAAATGGTCGAAAAAATCAAGTTATTTCAATCTGCAGACACAATTAAGACCATTGGATGGATTTCTTTTTCATGTCAACCGTCAGATTATTTTTGTCTTTTCAGAAACTTATCAACAATGCATCTATAGAATCAACCGTTGGATGGATTTTGTCTTACTGTCAACCGTTGGATTGTTTTTATCTTTCAGAACCTTATAAAAAAAAATCTTTAGAAGCAGCTGTTGGATGGATTTCTTCTTAATTCCAATCGTCGGATTGGTTTTATCTTTTATGTGTGTATGTAGTTATAATTTTTAATATGTAAAAAATATATTTTTATCCAAATCTCTTATATTTTAATTATTGTAGTGCAAAAATATTTATGTTTTAATATTTATATGTTATTAAAAATATTAAAATATTTTTTTGGTTGAAGAATAAATGGAATAATTAAATATAGTGTAGGTTGTTAAATAATAATAATAAAAAAAAAAGTGGTGTGGAGAGAAATATGCTTGGAATATTTCATTTGGTGTTAAAAATAGAGTATGTTGTTGGAGTGACTTTTACTGTATCTACTGTATTTTGATGTTTGTGGTTGGAGATGGTTAGAGACGCGGGATGGGCATCAGGGATTCAAAGCCTGCTTTGTCAGCCGTGAACTTGGTAGGCGACTACCAAAAGGAATCTGGATTGTGACTCATCTACTTCCTTTTTTTGACAAAGAATAGGAGAGTTGGGGGACCAGTAGTAGCATACTCTTGTTGGGCGTTACCATGCAGGCGTTATCATGCAGGTATTACCTCCCCGCTAAGAAATGTTTCAAGAGTCATAGTTGACACCGGCAGTGGCTTGAGCCCGTATACGGTGAGATCACCGTAGCACCTCATTGAGGCAAGTAGTCTTGGACCTGAGCACCTAACTCTATTGCTTGTCACGAGTCCTCGACAATTGGCAACACATAGTTGTCGTCGCTCCCACTCAAACCCGCGACCTCGCGAACTAGAGTCACCACCCATGACCACCAGGCTACCCTCTAAGATATGAGATTTTGAATCTAATCCACATCAGTTATCACAGTATAATTAAAATTTATTTCATTTAAATTTGTAAGAATAGTACATAAACATTTGTAAATGTTATTTAATGGATCGACACAATGATCGAAAAGGATATCAATTATACATTCTGTTGTATTAATTTTCTCACAACTTTAATATGAATATTCACGTAAATGTATACATGTGTGCCTGCTCCGGAGACGCACATGCATGATTATGGATGAATAATCGGTGCCGGTGGCTTGGTAGGTGGGCTTGGATTTCTTGGCTCGTCACTCTCACGGCCCCGATTAGGCCTGCAAAATGAACCTATTTTCCTTTCATTAGGAAAAATTATATAATTAAATTTTAAAAAATATCATTTAATTTTAATAATAATAGTTCTCAAAACATGAAATCAAAGAAATATTAAAGCGGTGCTTGATAATGAATTATTTTCTTACCTTATTTGTGATGATAAAGGATACTGTAGAAATAGCAGCATAAACGAACGAGTACCCACAAATTTGGCCTCATCCCTTCTTGCGAACCAAAATAATGTCAATTTCAAGGCTGACGAGCAATTTTAGGATGAGTTTTTGTGTAATAGGAAAATTAATGTTTGATCCTATCTTATTTATTTATACTTGAATATATATATATATATATATAAATAATCTCTTAATTTCAACTAATGAATTACGAGGAACTATCTCCACAAGTTAATTAAATCTAGACGCAAGATTATCTCCACAAGTCAAGTTGTTGTGTTTTCATTAGATTGTGTGTTTTGGCACACCCTTCTTTATTTTATTGAGCACCGTCATGGTCTTGAATTCATAATACTGCCATAATAAATTCAATTTTCCAAGTGACTATATAATTCTATTTTTTTAAGTTTTTATATTTTACTATTCATATTTTACCTTCAAATTTGATTTATTTTTCTCTGTCACAACACCGCGATAAAAACTCTAATAATATATTATTGTATACATATACGCTTTTAATTTTAAATAACATATATGGTCCATATATATAATGTTATTTCGGATAGATATTTCACACATCATGGAGGCAGCGAACAGAGGTAAATCCCCCAATATACATTAATAAATTTATTTAGCGGGTGTATTGAATTATGATTTTTAATAATTTTTATAGACTTAAAAAGTCATGCGGTATTTGATTATGACTTTTAAAAACTCTTTAAATGTTTGGGTGTATTGGATTATGATTTTTAAAAAATTAGAAAAAGTCTACAAATGTAATATCCCATATATTTTTTTGATGAATATTTTTTAATAATTATATTTGGAGTAATTATTAGTGGATAATTATTTTTGAAATAATTATTAATGGATAATTATTTTTGGATAATTATTTTAAATAAATTTGGGTAAAAATTTGAATTTTTATTTTTGGTGATTGAAGAGTTAATTTTATGTTTGATGTTAATTGAGTGATTAATGAAGGTTAGGAGTGATTTAGAAGTGTTTTCGGTAAGCGAAAATTAATGGAAATTTAAATGGAAAATCTGGAAAATGTAGATCAGACGACTGGTCGTCTGTCGCTGGTGTCCAAACTGCATGTCATTTGTCGCTGGGAAGGGCTGTCATTTGCGTGCATGCTACTGTCATCCATACACGTGCATCTAGTAGCAGCTGAACGACACGTTGTCTAAGACACTGAACGCATGTGCGTTCACGCGAGCCGCCAAACGACGTGTCGCAGCGCATGGTCATCTATGTCCTACGCATGTTGTTCGCGTGCGTGTCAGCTAGGTATCGACCAGATGACATGTCGTTCGCATTTAAATTTTACACCAGTGACCTAAACAACGTCGTTTCACCTGCAGCAACCATTTTAAAACAAACCCGACCTCCTCTTCGTTTTTCTTCGATTTCTCCCTCATTTCTCACTCAAATTCGACCAAATTTGATTCCTCTAATCCTTGACAATGTTTTGTGTATTCCATACTTCCATGTGAATTTAATTTCAATTAGCAAGCTGACCTGTAATTCCTCTGACATAGCTATCTTTCTAAATAAACATTGTTTTGTTCAGGACCTACGTTCGGGGAAGACGATTGGGATGGGAATTGAAAGAGAGGGCCTTTACTATCTCGATCAAGCCAAGAAAGGAATGTGAAACCATATCCAAGCTTCAAATCCACCCCTTTGGCATCAACGTTTGGGGCATCCCTCTTCCAAAGTCACTACATTATTTCCTCTCATGTTTCAAAGATAAAGCTTGTAATGCAGATGAGTGTCTAGTTTGTCCTTTGGCTAAACAAACAAGGCTCCCTTTTTCCTAAAGTTCCATCAATACTAAATCCAGCTTTGATTTGATACATGTTGACATTTGGGGTGGTTATAAAATTGCTTCTCTTTCAGGTGCAAGATATTTTCTTACTATTGTTGAGGATCACTCCAAATGTACATGGATTTATTTTATGAGACATAAATTGGACACTGGAAATCTTTTGGTCAATTTTTTAAACATGGTTGAAACTCAATTTGATTCCAATATCAAAATCATCCATAGTGATAATGACCCAGAATTCAGACTTGACAATTTTATGCAAAGAATGGCATAGTCCATCAAACAAGTTGCATCAATACACCACAACAGAATGGTGTCGTTGAACGAAAATATAGACACTTGTTAAATATCGCACGTGCCCCTCCTTATTCAAGTTGTTCTTCCCAATTATTTTTGGGTGATGCCATTCTTACTGCAACCTATCTCATAAATCGAACACCAACTCCACTTCTTCAAGGAAAGACCCCATATGAAAAATTGTTCAATAAGAATCCGACTTATTCACATTTGCGAGTATTTGGCATTTTGTGTTTTGTTTCTACCAATGCACAAAGTCATTCTAAGTTTGATCCTCGAGCATCACGATGCATCTTTCTTGGCTATCCTTATGGGAAAAAGGGGTATCATGTTTTTGATCTT
>CAODLS010299968.1:0-24016 GCA_948243855.1 Flueggea neowawraea | reverse complement strand
GGCACAAGGAAGAATAGACTATTCATGGAGTTTTATCTTCATAAAACATGTTATATTTCATAGAAATGAAATGCCTCTTTATTAAATAATTGAATGACAATGAACATTAATGATTGGACTAGGGCACAATTCTAACAATGTGAAGATATGCAAGATTCTTGGAGAAAACAATGTAGCAGATGTGCTAACCAAGCAGTTAGCTAGGCCAAAGCATGAATGTCATGTTAGATTCTTCGGACTTAAGATTAAGGCTGATTGAGACTAGTGCTAGTAGGAGATTGTTAGTGTAAGCTCTATCCCTAATGCATTATATCCAGATTATATTATATTATATATATATTATGAGGCATTGTTTTATCTTATTATTATTTATGGGCATGTTTAATTTGATAAAACATCCATAAATAGTGATTCTGCTTAAGTTATCAAATATGTGATTTGGATAGTAAAACATTGAAGCAAAAAAGAATATTATTCTAAATATCCCTAGTCGATTATTGTCATAGGAATGAAAATGAACCAAGACTAGTATGTACTCTGTGAGATTATCATGTTTTACTGGTCATAGGATATGAGATATCAATCAGCGAATATAAAACATGTTAGATAACAATGTTTTGGATCGATCTGCTTATGAGAATACTACATGGTTGAAAGGTCATAAGTATTTCTCATACAATGCTTATACTAGAATCCCTCGACCTGAAATCACTATGGATTCTTGGGTAATTTCTCGTATACTTTGACATATGTCTAACGTTATTTGTAATGAGTAATAAGTATGGGTATGATTAGGTATGACATGAGTCAGGCTAAGGAACATGAGTGAAGTGAAGGGATTGCCACTCTCGAAAAGAGAGAAGATATCACCAGCTACTTGATTAGTGAAACTGAGTAGTGTGTGACCACACCCAAACAAAGGGATAAGTGTTATCATTTGTTTGACTTAATCAGGATCACTTATAGATCAAGAAAATGTTTTATCATAAATAAGGGTGACTAGTTCCATGCCTTATGCTAATTTTGATATCGAGAGGCAAATGGTTGTATAAGGTTGTAATTAGGTTATGTTGATTCGTAATTGACATTAATTTCAATTTAGGTAATCATAATGTCTTGCTAGAGACTAATTATGATTTATGTGTTTTAAATTAATTTTAGGCTCATTGCCAACATTAAATGAACCTATATGATCGCATACAATAAAGATCTGGATTGGTTACAAAGATTCTCTTTTTGTAGTAATTGAATTATTAAGATGATTAATTTGATTAATCAATAATAATTCAGAGTTTTGTGATTTATGTGTTAAATAAGATTTAATATATAGTCCATTAATGTAATGAGCTTTTATTATAAATTACTAGTTATTAGGGTTATGTGTATTTAATTATGTGTGACATAATTAGACCCATATGAGTAGTTTATTAAATGATAATGTATCATATAATTAAAACCCAATAACATTAATCAAACCCATTAGAATTTCAGCACGACCAAACCTAATTAGGAGTGAGAAAATTCATCCTAATTAGTTGGAAGAAATTCGACACACATCACCTCTCCTATTTTTTAGAAGTCACCTTCCTTGATTGACAAGGATGAATTCGGCAAATGCACTAACTAATTAGGAGTCCTCTACTAATTAGGAGTTTTATTCTTGTTTGACAAGGAAAATAAAACCCTAATTTGTATGTGACAAAATTAATTAGAAAATGAATATTCTTGTGGGACAAGAAAAGCAAACCTAGTGAGACTAGGAAAGCAAATTCAGCACCCTATTGCTTGAATAGGATGAGGGCCAAATTTTGCAAGGTCAAGGAAAAAATTTCGGATTCTTTTATGCACCTATTTAGGTCTCCTCATATGCCTATAAATAGGATGCACTCCTTACTATTCTTTCATGACTTGACCAAATTAGTGAGTGCCACAAACAAAAGAGAGAATTATTTGTGAGTTTTAGAATAGAGATTCTAAAAGAAGTGCTAGTACACATTAGCCTAATCAACGATCTTGTGTGTGTGAGAGAGTAAAGGGGAGTCGTCTTTTGACAGTCCCTATTGTCAATATCATTAAGCTTAACACAAATCAAAGGAAGCAATTCGGCAATTCCAGCTTTGTTTTGGAGAAAACAATTCGGCAAAGTAAAATAGGTACACAAGTTCGGCATCCTTTTATTAATTATGATTACATACAATGTTCTTTGATGTTTTTTATGTGATATTATTGTTTTTTCACTGCGCACATTAGATGTTTATTCACATAAGAAACCCAACAGTTGACTAGTCATCTCATGGATTTTCTGTTGTCCGAGGTCAAGTGAAGATAGATTTTTCAGGTAAATTAATTTCAATAGAAGTACTTTCCTATATTAGATGATTCAGATCAATTCAGTTGGCTAGTCATATGTTGTTCTGATTTGTAATTCCACTCAAACGTCATGGCAATCGACTTATCGTAATAGAAGGATGTGATCATGATTAGCCGCTCATAGATTTCTATATTGATTGAGATGATTTACTGAAAGCTGATTTTTTAGTTATAAGTTAGTGGATTAAAGTTATCAACAAATGTCATAGTTAATTAATGGTTCTTTTAAAATTGATTGTTTATTTGGTGATTATTAATAATGGACATGTCCTCTTTTGTAGGACTATGAGTATGCAAGTTACAATGCAGTTGCCTTTGATATAGCAAATCATTTTTGTGAGATGGCTGCTGACTATCACACAGATACCCCTCATATTTTGGACTTCAGTAAATATCCAGGTATTTGACTGTTACCTTCTTTTCATTCATGTTTCTTTGCTTCAGTCCATGACTGCCTTGGTTTATCATGACTTTGTTTTCACTTTAGATCTGGAGGAGTGTTGGAGATTTTTGTGCGTGTATCTGAGTTCTTCAGGTCAGTTATCATTCCTTCATTGTCGGTAACTCGTCACTGTTCATCTTGAGGTCACTGTTCATCATTGAGATGGCTTTTTATGGCATCTAGGATTACATGCATGCATTTTAGTTTGTTTAAACATCAACAAGGTATTGTTCGTTTTGGAACACCAATTGTTTGAAAGTTGAATAAGGTATTGTTTGTTTTGGATCATTGATTATAGTTACTCCATTTTGCCTATTTTCTCCACATTTTATTTTCACTTCTCGGTGAAGAGACTAGCAGACAGTGCTATTGCTGTTCCTGATACACAGTCAAATTGTTTTGGCTTTCGATGATTTCTTCTGCAGTTCTGGACAAATGTGGAACAGTTACTGTATTTCTCAAATGTCAAATTCCTCATTAACGGTTGTTTAATCAGAAAAAATGATTTCATTTGCTTCTATCTCTACATAATACTAACCATAATCATCATGAACAAATAAAAAAAATTGTTGATGAGCTGTCATGATTTGTATTTTGCATCAGATTTCATCTCCATAGCTCTATTACCATAAAGTTTTTAGTGTAATTTGCTGGTATTTTCTCTCTCATGTCAGGCAATGAACCCAGTGAAACTGAGTTGGAGCAGCTACTTGAAGACGTTGAGAAGTATACACTCGCAAGCCATTTGTTCTGGGGACTCTGGGGAATAATATCGGTATTTTCTGCATTCTATCGTTTCTTTCTTAAACAGGCTAGTTCATGGAGCACTTCATAAATTTACTTCATGGATAAATGGACAAGGAAATGCTTCTCTTACGGCTTAAAATAAAAAAATAAATAAAACAGAACTCAAAGAATCTAATTTATGCAAAATGTGTGCTTTGGTTTTCCAGGGACATGTAAAAAAAATCGATTTTGATTACTTGGAATATGCAACTCTGAGGCTTGAACAGTACTGGTTGAGAAAGCCTACATTATTGGGTTCCTTGGCAGCCAACCCTGTGGCGTGATAATGGTTCACTGTAATATTTAAGCAGCATTTGACAATGCCTTTTTTTTTTTTCGTTTTTATTTATTGCATTATGTAGAATTAGTTTGTACAGCTACATTACGTTGTTCCATTTAAACGTGTAATTTATTTTTTTGTTTCCTCAGAACTTAACAATAGGGTTTATTCTTTTAAGTATTTTCAAAGGGTATATCTTCCACGTATGAATGGCAACGGGTAGGGTATGACCAAACATTAATCTGTAGCCGTAGTCTCTACCTTAAATCTGCACTGCTTACTTTTACCCGCATAGTATTTATTTACTCATCTATATAATATATAAAACCAAAAGACAATTTTATAAAAAATTAATATTTGATATGCTACAATTTTAACATGTGACATCTCAGTTATATGACATGTGTCACTTCTTATTAAAATATTTAATATATTGATTAATATTTACTTTCTATTAGAAAAATAAACAAATATGGATACAAATTTTATAAGAACTTCAGAATTAATTTTTATATTTGTTTAATTTGAGGCAACTTTTATTATAGTTTCGAATATTTATAAAAAAATAAAAATATATACATACTATCCTGGAACGACGTCTGAAGATAAAACTAGTTGTTTCAAATGTTTTAATATAAAATAAAAATTCTGACAGTAATATTGAATTAAAAAGATTATCAAACAAAGCCACTAATTCATAAACATTATAAATTCTACCAAATCGTCCAAAGTCTCCACAACTAAAACATCATAAAAAAATAAAGATAAATGAAATTATCCTCCATGTCCTTTTTTATCATTTTGTTTTCACATTTGCAACACGGATGGATTATATCTTCTGTTATAACATACTTTAATTTACATTTCATAAATACAATAATTTATATTCTCCTAATAATTATTTTCTCTCTCCTCTCTGTATCTCACATGTGTCACTTCTCTCTTGCTTTCTCTTTCCCCCCATCTTGTTCGACTCGAATCCGGTCTCCCTCAATCTTCTTGCCAACGCCTTTGCTCCTCATTCCGTCCTCGTTGCAGCCGGTGGTGTTGCATCCTTCTCCACCTTTACTTCTCCTTCTTTCTTCTCACCGTCGTCATCTTTTTTATCATCCTTTTTATCTTTTTTATGTTTGCTTCTTTCTTCTCCTCTTTCTTCACTTTTGGCGCCACCACTTCCACTGCTCTCTTCAGCTTCTTCTTCAAGTATGGATGTAATTGATTAACATCCATCCTGTGACGCAACCATGAGAGAGAGAGAGAGAGAGAGAGTCGTGCAACCAGTAGGGAGATAGCGAGCGAGAGGGAGGTGATTTTATACCTGAATTGCAATCTTGAAGTGGAGATTGAAGTGGTGCCTACAATGGTTGTTGACATGGGCGACTACTAGGGTTTCTCTAGCTGTAGTTACATGTATAAGAAATAACTGTCATGTTCAAAAAATTAATTATATTTTTTTGAATGTACTCATTTCGTTCTCATTTTTTGTAAGCATTTTGTTGGTGTAATCAACGAGTATTAAATAACTCGTACTCATTATGCAACTATGTATTTGTGAATGTACTCATTTTGTACTTGTAATTTTACTGAATAATAAAGAAAATATTAAGTTGTCAGTCCTTAATATTTTTTGGATTGTATTCATTTTGTTCTCGTTTGTACTTGATTTGTTCTCATTTTGTACTCTTTTTTTAGCCTGCAAAAACTAGAAAATATTCAGGTTTGCCAGTTTAACCCAAGAAAAACTAAAGTATTGTAAGGTTGTTTAGTTGATCCGTTAAAAGCTAGATAGTGTAAATGTTTGCGAGTTGATCCCATAAAAAAATAGTGGCGTAAAGGTTTCTTGTGATCTCGAAAAACAAAGGGAATTGTACAAAGACTTTCCTCCGCCCATCAAGCGAGGACACTAGTGGCTTCAAACTCTCAAGCAAGACTTGAAGAGTGGATATATGTCAATGAGGACATTAGTGGTTGCGTTATTTACATTTGTGTGAATTGGTTTACTAGTTACTGTTTATTTCGGAAATGTTTTAGAAAAGTTCCTTGTGAGGATGAGGTAAGTAATGCTTTTACTTTTGATGAACTACATAATGCATTTGAAGATTTTCATGATGAATTTCAATAAATTTCCATTAAAAAAAAGAAGACTAAACATGCTCTGAATGAATTAGAAACAAAGGTTAGTGTTTTAGAAAAGGAAAAAGAATCTTTGAAAGTTTCAAACTTAGATTTGAAAAATGAAAAATGTCTTTGAAAAAGGAAGTTGAAAAATCGTCTTTGATTGCTTTCAAATTTTCAAACATTCAAAAGAATTTGGAACAACTTCTATGTTCCTAAAGACAGTCTTTGTCTAAACACGGTTTCAGATAGAATGAGTTTTCTTCAAAATTCACCAAAACCAAAGCCAAATTCATAAGACAAGGCTCTAATGTTAACAAGACTTGTAATTATTGTAATGTTTATGGTCACATTGCATACATTTGTCATGTTAGAAGAAATTTACACATTGGTGTGAAACAAATATGGGTTCCCAAAGGAACGCTATTACCCAACATGATCAAAACTAACCTTCAAGACTCAAGTATTTGTCCCAAAATGGCTATCCAGGGGGGATTGGATTTTGAACAAGTTTAAAACCCTGTTGAAAATCCTTTGCAAATCAAAATAAACAACAATGTTTATTCAAATTATTTCCAACTCAAATCAGAAAATTAAATGCAGAAGCAACTCAAAACCAAATATCTAATCCATACACAACACAATACAAATGCAATCCAAAATAAATGAGATGAGGGAAGAGAATACTGTTGGAACTCGTAACTAGTAATATGACATTCATAAGAGCATAATGCAACAGAAATAACAATAAAAATTTAACCTAGAGTTCCACCAAGGATCCATGCACATCAACATACACGATTGGGGTTAGGTTTTCTACCTCAAAAACACGATATGGCCGAATGGAATGTTGTGTTGCTTTCTCTATAAAACCAAATCTCCTTTCCTCACGTTGCCTTTGTGTGAATGTGTCTAAATGTATTTACATAAACAAACCCTTTTTTAATTGGTGGAGTGTACTAGAACTTAGAATCTCTATTCTAATTCTCACAAATATTTTTCTCTCTTTTTATTTGTCTCACTCACAAATTCGGCATAGCCACATTACAATAGCAAGAAATGCTTCTTATTTATATGCGCATGGAAAACCCTAATGCGTGCACTAGGGTTAGCGCCGAATTTCCTTTCTTGTCGCACAAGAATAAGGACTCCTAATTAGTTATGGAGTGTGCCGAATTTCCTAGTTACATGTGCACTAGGTTTTATTTTCCTTGTCACACAAAAATAAGGACTCCTAATTAGTTATGCAGTGTGCTGAATTTCCTAGTCACATGTGCACTACGTTTTATTTTTCTTGTCATGCAAGTATAAGGACTCCTAATTAATTATGTAGTGTGCCGAATTTTCAAGGGGCTCATTAATGATTATTGGACTTTTAATTACGTGATACATCATCATTAGATAAATCACTTTGTTATTAATATGCATGAGCCGAAATTATGTCACTCATAATAATATACCCAAAACATGTTTAACTTGATAATATATAATTTATATTAAAAGTCCATTACATTAATGGATAATGTCTTAAATCATATTTAAGACATAAACTATAAAACCCTAAATTATTAATGATCAATAAAATTAATCATCTTAATAATTCAATTACCATAAGATAGAATATTTGTAAGCCAATCCAATTCGTTCTATTGTGTGACCTAATAAGCCCACTTTGAAATTGGCAATGGCCTTGTCCCAAAACTCGTGCCTATTGTCCATAAGCGGTATCTAATAATACATTATGACAACCCAAAAATAAGTGAGTCGGTGATCCGAGTTAACCTTTCATAGTTTGATATTTAGTCCTTTTGTCTCACGATATCTAGATCAAACATAAGGCATGGTTGCATGTCAACCTTATATTGCTTAATGTGTTTCTTGATCCCAAGTAGATTGATATAACAAATTACATTAATAATTCTTTTATCAATTCATTTGAGAATGTATACGTTTCATCAATCCTACTCATCAAGTGGCCTAAAGGTATCACTCTTCATAAGAGAAACAAATTCATCACTCTCAATATCACTCCTCTACAAAATTCATGGCATCTCCAATTATGACCTTTATTGTCACCTTATTACGAATGATGTTTGACCAATTTAAAACACATGATTCCTTAGGTATGATTCGATAGTGAGTTTCAGTCAGATGACTCAAATATCACCACTGCATGAAAGCTACTTGTGACATTAATCCATGAAGTGATTTCATAGCGGCTAGTCCAATTCATGTTCCCTAATATGTATCTATGTTCTAAGTGATATCTCATAACTATTATCAGTAAAATGTGATTATCCACTTAGCATACTAATCTTAGTTCATTATCATTCCCATGATAACAATCGATTAGGGACATTTAGAATAATATTCTTTTTACCTTAGGGTTTTACTATCAAGTCAAACTTGATGACATAAGGAAGAATAAACTTTTGTGGAGTTTTTATTTTCATAAAATATATTATAATATTTCATAGATATGAAATGAAATGCCTCTTTGTTAAATAATAAATAGAATGACAATGTATATAAATTATTGGACTATGGCACAAAACTAATAATCTCCCACTTGCACTAGTCCCAATTAGGAACATACCTAATACGTAAAGATCTAATGTGTCTTTCATGATTCGGTTTTGGGAGAGCCTTTGTTAAAGGATCTGGTACATTGTCATTGGTGTCAACTCTGCATATCTTGACATCTCCTCTTTCGACTATCTCTCGTATAAGGTGAAAACACCTAAATATGTGTTTAGTTCTTTGATGTGATTTGAACTCCTTGGCTTGAATAATGACCCCATTGTTTTCAAAGCATGAAATACATGATGGATCAAATAACATAAGCATATGGAATCCTACTCATGTAATCTGTGGCTTGCCTTGTTGTAAGACAGAATGCCTTTTTTTAATGGTTTTTCAAGAACCATGTGAATCATTCCCTTTTTGGAATTCAACTTGCTAAACCTCTTTAGCACTTTGTCAATGTACACACTTTGACTTAGTCCAATTAGCCTAATAGATTTATCTCTATAGATATGTATACTTAGGATATATGAGGCTTGATCTAAGTCTTTCATTGTGAATCACTTTCGTAACCAAATCTTGATACTCTGCAAGGTTGGAATGTCATTCCCAATGATTAAGATATCGTCAACATGCAACACTAAGAACACTACAACACTCCCACTAACCTTCTCTTATACACAAGGCTCATTTTCATTATTAATGAATCCAAACTATTTGGCTACTTCATCAAAATGAAGATTCCAACTTCGGGATGCTTGCTTCAATTCATAAATGGATCTTTCAATCTTGCATACCTTACTAGGATTCTTAGGATCGACAAAACCACCATGTTATATCATATACACATCCTCGAGGAGGATTCCATTTAGGAAAGTTGTTTAGACATCCATTTATCATATCTCATAGTCATAATATGTTGCTGTGGCAAGTAGAATCCTAATAGATTTGAGCATGACGACTGATGAAAAGGTTTCATTATAGCCAATACCATGAGTTTGTTTAAAACCTTTTGTAACAAGTCTTGCTTTGAAGATTCCATCAGCTTTTAATTTGTAAATCCATTTACAATCAGTGATCTTGGCTTCATTAGGTGGATCTACCAAGTTCTAAAATTGGTTATCATACATAGATTGCATTTTTGATTTCATAGCTTCATGCAATTTTACAAAATTTGGATTTACAATCGCCTCTTGGTAGGTTGTAGGCTCATTATATTCTACACGAACAATTCATTTATCATCAGTTATGAGAAATTCATATCTCTTATGCTCGTGACGAATCCTACCAAACCTTCTTGAGCCTTGTGTTACATATTCAAACTCTACAACATCTTGTGAGTCGTCTTGAATCTCTGTCCTACCATCAGCGGCTATTTGTGGTTCTTTTATTTGTTTTAGAAGTACTTTACTCCCACTGATTCCTTTTGAAATAAATTATTTTTTCAAAAAGATACTATTTCAAGCAACAAACAGTTTGTTCTCAAAACGATTATAAAAGTAGTATCATCTTGTTTTCTTCGGATATCCCACAAATATACATTTCTCGGATTTAGGTGCTAACTTTTTTGAAACTTGTCATTTCACAAAGTTTTGCATCTCCAAATCTTTAGAAAATACATTATGGGCTTTTTCCCATTCTATATCTCATATGGTGTCTTTTCCACTGCTTTAGATGTATTTCGGTTAAGTATGAAAGCAATAGTTTCTAAACCATAACCCCAAAATGAGATTGGAAGATCCGTTTGACTTATCATAGATCGAAACATATCCAATAGAGTTTAATTATTTCTTTCAGACATGCCATTCAATTAGGGCGTTCTGGGGGGAGTAAGTTGTGAGACAACCCCACACTCCTTAAGATGATTGTCAAAATCTTGGCTTAAATATTCTCCACCACAATTAGATCAAAGTGCTTTGATATTCTTTCCAAGTTGGTTTTGTACTTCACTTTTGAATTCTTTGAACTTTTTGAAGGATTCAGATTTATGTCTCATAAGATAGACACATCCATATCTACTGAAATCATCAGTGAAGGTGATGAAGTACAAATAACCTCCTCTAACACTTGTTAATGTTTAAATCATTTGAATTTAACGTTTTATTAATGATATAGATGGGCTTTCTTTGTTCTAAGTTTAAAACATAGAGACCAAAAGATAAGGTTGTAACACCATAAAATATGTTCCCATGATAGATGGAAAGATTATTATTCTTAATAATAAAATGAAAACCATCATTGTCTAAACATGAAACGGAAATGATATTCTTACTCATAGCAGGAACATAATAACAATATGATAATTGTAAAACAAGTCCACTAGACAAATTTAAATAATAAGTTTCTACAACTAATGCATCAACTCTTGCTCCAGTGCCCAATCATAGGTCCACTTCGCCTTTCACCAATGATCTACTATTTCTCAATCCATACAATTTAATGCAAATATGATCTCCACATACAGTATTAAATACCCATTATGATTTAGTAGACATATTAATTTCTATAACAAAAATACCTGAAGTGGAAGCCTCACTTCTCTTCTTCTTCATCTCTTCCAAGAAGAGTTTGAAATTATTTTTCCAATGTCCATTTTTATGGGAATGAAAGCAAAATCCTTTTTTCATTTTCGTTAGAAGGGCTTAGGCTTTGAAAAGTTGGGATTGGATTTCCCCTTGCCTTTGCCAAAAAACTTTGGCTTAGTCTTGCCTTGGTGCTTGCCCTTCTCCTTTTGAACCATGAGCACACCATTGGTCTTAGGAATGCTCTTCTCGACATTCTTCAACATACCAAACAGCTCGGTGATGGTCTTATCCATGTTGTGCATATTGTAGTTCATGACGAATTGGTCATAACTACTTGGAAGTGACCCTAAGATCATATCTATGCCCAACTCCTTCTTAAGTGGAGCACTAAGCCTCTCAAGTTGATCAATGTGACCTTTCTTCTTGAGAACATGTGCACTTACTGAAGTTCTAAGAGCCATCTTACAAGAATTCAATCCCTTAGTTGTCAAGAACCCTTCTTGATGAGCTTGCTCTTGGAGCATTTCCTTGAGGTGCTTCATCATGTCAAATGCTTCCATAGTTTCGAATTTCTTTTACAAATAAGTAAGCATGGTAGCAAGCATAAGACATGTGACGTCTGTCGAGTCACTTACATGCTTGTCATAAGAATCCTTCTATGGTCTGAGGGCATTGGATGCCGGATTACAATGAGTCGTTGTATCTAGGACATAACTCTTCCTTTCTTGCTTAAGAGAAATTCTTAAGTTTTGAGACCAATCAAGGAAGGTAGTCCCATTCAATTTGTCGTTCTTAAGGATAGAATGCAAAGCAAAGGTTGATGTTTTGTTGTTTTTTGCCATTATATCTACATACAAGAATATGCAAAGATTAATAAGAGGTCTTTTGAATACTCCCACTAAAATTAACATCCCTAAAGTTAATTTAAGTTTTAAACATAGTAGGTATAAGATCCGTATTTGAATCAAAGTTAAGTCAATTGAGCTAGTCCATAAGCTTAGCTATTTAGGTAGAAAACTCCTTTTCAATTATATCATACATAACTCTTGCATTTCTAGGGATTTTGACATCTCATGTCCCGACATTTAAATCTCTTTCTATGCCCTAGGCCAAAAACATTTTGATAGTCATGTTAAGTCTAACCATAACCAAAATGTAGATAAAACCATTATCTACCCTCGCCTCACTAAGGTAATCAGGTGCACCCTACGGAGGCAAAAACTGCACACCGGCGAACTTAGAATGGTTTGGTTTGCATTGATTATTGATGACATTTTTTGATTTACTATTTGTAGGGATTTTGGTTTGCATGGGATACAAGCCAAAACATTAATGACATATATTCATCACATGTATATATAATTTTTACGTGGCATGACAAAGCCCAAAACTAAGTTTGATCTCACAAGCCAATGTGAAGATCAGCGTCAACCTAGTGTGGTCTTCAGTCTTCATTGCAATGAATGACCTCCTTCTTATTTTACATACAATGTATACATAAAATCTATACTAATATGATCTAAAAATAAAAGTAGGCACACTCGCCAAAAACAACATGCAAGTCATATTTGAAATAGGCACATTCGGTCAAAACCTTTATAATTAATAATAATAAACCAATCACATAGGTTTAATTGGTCCATGTCATGCACCATGCATATTGAATCATCATTCAAATCAAACATAATCAATCTATGAACATACAAACACCATTCAATTAATCAAATAATTACATTGACTGAACGTTGGGTGTGTAAAGCGGTTTCGCAAGCCGGTTGCGAGGGGGGTTTAATTTGCATTGCTCATGAAACAATTTGCTAATTATTTAAATCCCCAATCTGTATTGGTCTCATTAATACCTAAATATTATAATCAAATTATAATTCAGCCCATTACTTGTAATCTCATTAGAAAAACCGCATATACAAAACCTAATCAACTTTCTAAATGAATCTTAACATCTTATGTAAATTCAACATTCATACACAATTCGGCCAACAACATGTAAAACCAATTTTATATGGCTAAATTAAATCCTAACATTTATCATTAATTCATCAACAACATCATAAAATATAAACCAAGGCCGAATTATTCAAACAACATAATTATATCGCATATAAAATGAATCACCTATGTTGATTGTGCAAGTGGCTCTAATACCACTATTGGAATTCCTAACTAAAATATGACATTCATACAAGGATAACTCAATAGAAATAACAAAAATTTTAATCCTAGAATTCCACCAAGGATCCATGCATGTCGACATAAGCAATTAGGGTTTGCGAATTTTACCTTAAAATTACTTTAATGGTTCGGCCGAATGGCAATGTTGGTGTAGATTTCAGTAAAAAACTCAAAACCCTTTCTTCCATGTTGCCTTTGCACGAATGTGACCAATGGTATCCTTATAAAGGAATTTGGTTGAATCGATTTAGTGTACCAGCACGAAGAATCATTATTCTAACTCTCACAAAATTTTCTCTCTTTTGGTGTGTCAAAATTTGGCCAAGGCTTGAAAAATGTCTATAAAAATTCATCCAAGCATCTATACACATATATATAGATGTGTAGAAACCCTAGTTTACATGTACTAGGCTTCTAATTATTTATCCTACAAGTATATGAACTCCTTTACTTGTTCTACAAGTATTAGAACTCTATTACTTGTCCTACAAATATTAAACTTCCTATTACTTGTCCTAGAAGAATGAAAACTCCTAAAAACAGATGTTGTAGTCATATTCTGCTACTTATCACATAAGTATAAGGACTCCTAAAAAATAGGAGTTGTAGTCTTTTTGCATTAGGTCAAGAGGAGACTAGTCAAACTAGGACTCTTAATTACATAATACATAAGAATAGAATACAACCCTAATAAGGATATGTGTGTGCCGAATTTTCTTCTCTATTTTAATTTCTATCGGGCTTCTATTTATATGATACATTGTCATTAAATAAATTACTCCATTATTATTACACATGGGCCGAATATTATGTCTTACATAACATAATGCCCAAGTCTTGTGTATGACCGAATAGACCTACTCGAAAATGGCAATGGGCTTTTCCCCAAAGTCCATAAGTGGTATCTATTAACACATTATGGCAACCCATAATCGAGTTGATGTCGGTGATCCGAGTTTAACAATTCACAGTTTGATATTTAGTCCTTTTCCTCACGATATCTAGATTAAGCGTAAGGCATGATTACATGTGAACCTTAGATTGCTTAATGTGTTTCTTGATCTCAAGTAGATTGATATGAAAAATGACATTGATAATCCCTTTATCAATTTATTTGATTTTGCATATATTCCATCAATCCTACTCATTTAGTGGCCTAGAGATATCACTCTTCATAAGAGGAACAAATTCATCACTCTCACTATCACTCCTCTACAAGATTTATGACATATCCAATCATAGCCTTTATTGTCACCCTATTACGAATGACGTTTGACTAAGTTAAAACATGTGATTCCTCATGTAGGAGTTGATATTGAGTTTCAGTTAGAGGACTCAAATATCACTAATGCATGAAAGCTACTTGTGACATTAGGCCAAGAAGTGCTTTCATAGCGGACCAATCTAATCCATGTTCCTTAACATGCATCTATGTTCTAAGTGATATCTCATATGCATAATCAGAAAAACGTGATTATCCACTTGACAACATATTAACCTTGATTTGTTATCATTCCCATGACAACGATCGATTAGTGACATTTAGAATAGTATTTCTTTTACCTTAGGGTTTTACTATCAAGTCAAACTCGATGACATAAGGAAGAATAAACTATTCATAGAAGTTTTATTGTCATAAAACATATAATATTTCATAGATATGAAATGAAACACATCTTTATTAAATGGTAAATAGAATGACAATGTATATCAATGATTGGACTAGGACACAAAACAAACAGGTTGAGTTTACAATCATAGAACTTATTGAGTGTTAGAGTAGAGATACTTAATACCTTATGCCTGCAAGGTGTTTAATGAAATTCCTCTATGATCCTAATGAGCCTAATTTAGCTAGGTTATGCCGAGAGGACCCACGTAGGGAGTGTAGACACGACTTAAGTGAACTTGAGAAAAGCATTGAGTGAGTTTTGTGGAGAGAATACTCACATCCATTTCTTAAAACCTAATTTCATCCATTGGACAAATAGATCATTGGTTTCATTTTGAAAGTCCTAATGCTTTCTTATTATTAAGTTTATTGTGCCTACTTTATTGCTTGCCTTTATTTTATAAAAGCTCCAAAGACAACACATTGATACTTTTATTTGTTTTTACTTTATGAATTGATCACAATTAGACATGTTTCTTGTGGAATCAACACCCAGTGAATACTCCAAGGGTTTTTTATTACTACAATTGAATTTTGTGTTCTTGCAAGAAGCCGATCACATTCCAACAATATGCGCACACAAAAAAAATGAAACGTCATTAAAATTCATGTTTTGCTTCTTTCTCCATTTATCTTGTAAAGTTGAGTCACTCCACATATTGTGCAGACACCTCGAGTAAAAACTCTACTGTATAATGGATTTTGTCACAAGATTTGATGCCTTATTCTATCTAATTATCTACTCCAATGTGCACACAATGTTTTTTTAAAAATAAATCACTTCTTTAAGCTTGTAAATTTTAGTTGATATTATTAATTTTGAGGACAATATCTATATGGTCATTTGAGATGATTGGAGGTGATTAGACGTCCATATTGTTGGTGCTCCACTTTGACGTTTGCAAACGTCTTCTCACGATTATTTAATGTTGAAAAATATTGGACTACCTTTAGTTTAGAAATAATTTTATGTTTTCTATTTTTTATTTTTTAAATTTAAAATATTTAGGAAATATATTTGGTAATTAAAATTTTTTTTGAACAATTTTTTTCATTTTTTTATCTCCATGTTCTAGTTTTCTAGAAAATAATGGAAAAAATTTTCAACTAAATAACCCCTTAATTTTTATGGAACCATTAATTTTTTCGTCATCACATAATTTTTTGTTTTTATGGCAAAAAATTTCTTAACACACTAATGTGAAATTTCGATTATGATGAAATCGAAAGCCACATTGAACCCTAGCCTAGCCGACCTTGTTTCTTCGCAACACTTCTCAGTTCTTTAGGCTAGTTTTCATCCGCATAGAAAATATACAATAAACAATTAATAGATAATTAAATAGATAGATCGAGATCCTACCTCGATATGCCTAACAAAGGAACACAAGTGGATGCATATGAAACAACCCATTGCTAGTCGCCACGAACGTCGGGAACGAGGCATGGATCAACAACCTAATAGCCACAAAACGATCTACATGCCGTGTGTTAGGAAGAACAGAGTCTTCCTCCATAGCCACACAATGTGGATGGCTTAGGAGAGGAGAGGAAGCGATTGTTTCTCTTTTGTGTATCTCAGCTTATGGAACATTAGTTAGGTGGCTACAGTTTCCTGCATAGTCTGTATTTATACTGACTAGGTAGGGTTTGTCCTAACTAATTAAGAACCCAAACAAAATTTTAACCAAACCGATTGGTTAACCGTGACCTATTTACTAACCAACCCAATTTATACTTAATCAACTCGGGTTTGGATTCCAATCATGACCTGCTATGGGCAAAACTATTTTTCTAACATCTCCTACTCATATATGACGGGGTGCTACCCATTATGGCACTGGATGAAATCACATTCATCACTCTTAAGATCCATTCTGTCGTACGAAAAATAGGTTATGCGACCGGCATACAGTGAGAGCTACAACGTTTTACACAAGTTAAAGATTGGTTCTGCCATAATTTTGCAATTATTACAAAAGGAATAAATTCATGCAAGAAGGAAATGTTGGAGAAAATTTTGGAGGTGATAAAATCAAGATAAAAAGGGAATGAATTGCAGTAGAAGTTGCATCAAAATTGGAAACAAATGCAGTAAAGAAAAGTCCTTGAGGGGGTGGCAAATCTATAATAAGTGCCTTAGGGACCAAAGAAAAATCAACAAAGCAGTAATGGAAATGAGGTGGAAAATCTGTAAATATTGCCTTGGGGACCAAAGAAATCACTAGAAATCTGGAGCCTGGGAAAACAATTTGCAAGAGCATTTGATGGGATTCAAACATGACTTTTGGTGGCCAAGCAATCAAAATAGTATAAATAGATGCTAGATGCACATAAAAAAGGGACCTCTCGCCAACACAAAACACAACACCCCCATGGGTTAATCTATCTTTTTTTTCTCTATTTGTTCTTCAACCTTAGTCATTTTATGTTCTCTATTACATTTTTTTTGTACTCAATTATACTTTCAATAAAACTTTCATTTCATCATTGTGTTCTTGCTATTATTGCTAAAGAGGCAAGAGACCCATCGTAACGAGTTCGTCGATTTGCTTGTTTCAATTGTTTTGATAAGAAGTCAAGATCTTGAGCCCAATTTTTATTCTTTTGATTTAGGAACACCTTAATTCCTTTGCACACTCGTAATCTACAAATCCACCAAAGTGCAACATTGTTCCCCGAATTTCCGACCAAAAAAATATGGGGAACAAAGATATACAATAGTTATTGAGATTTTTTCTTGCATTGAATCCTTACACAAAACCATTTGCCTCCTTATTTGAATATGTCATTATCATAGTCCATTTTCTACAATCACCTATTTCAGACTATATGATCTCATGAAAGTATAATTCATGTTCACTATTATGTTTCCACATTGGAACTATAATAAGGGCCATTGTGAACCACAAAACTTTGTGAATGCGTTAAGAAATTAGTCTTCCTCTCTGACACAATATGATCCATCATAGATTAATGTGCTTATCTAGCGTGCCTCGTCCAGTTGAATCATTCATGACTTTTTGGTAGCACACTAAGTCAAACACATTAACTCATACTTCACATATGTGTTAGGATTTTTTTAGGGTACATAGTGCAGAGAACCTTTTGTTCACTGTGGGGTCTCACACTGGAGAAATTGAGATCATCTTGGGCAACAAGATTTCCCATCCCCATGGTCGAACTTTTGCACACATGCTAAGAACATGTGTCATGGTGTTCTTTCCTTCTTTAAAGGAGCTTATGTTTCTAAAAACTAAATCAACACTATGCAGAGGCTTTGGTCAGAATGCACCTAAGCATCCTACCTTAGTCCAGCTTTCTTAAGGACTACCTCTGGTTGGGAGGAACTTGCAAAACCTATCCAAATACTTAGCAAGATTATCTTGTAATCCTACATGGATCCATCATCTATGGCGTATTTCATAAATTAACCATACGTCTGCATATTGAAACCTTCACAAGTGTGCGACTTGATAGTAAAACCATAAGGTAAAAAGAATACTATCCTTAATGTCCCTAATCGATTGCTATCATGGGAATGATAACAAGTCAAAGTTAGTATGTTGCTAAGAGGATAATCATGTTTTACCGATTATGGATATGGGTTATCACTTAGAACGTAGATACGTGTTAGGGAATATATATTGGATTGACCCGCTATGAAAGCACTTCATGGATCAATGTCACAAGTAGCTTTCATACAGTGGTGATGTTTGAGTCTCTGACTAAAACTCACTATCGACTCCTACATAAGGAATCACATGTTTGACTTAGTCAAATGTTATCTGTAACAGGGTAACAATAAAGGCTATGACTGGATATGCCATGAATCTTGTAGAGGAGTGATGGTGAGAGTGATGGATTTATTCCTCTTATGAAGAGTGATATCTTTAGGTCACTTGATGAGTAGGATTGATAGAATGTATGCATACTCAAATGATTTGATAAAAGGGTTTATCAATGTCATCTGTATATCAATCTACTTGGGATCAAGAAACGCATTAAGCAATATAAGGTTGACATGTGACCATATGCCTTATGCTTCATATAGATATCGTGAGACTAAAGGACTAAATATCAAACTGTGAAAGGTTAATTCGGATCATCGACTCAACTTGATTTTGGGTTTCCATAATATATTACTAGATACCGCTTATGGACTTTGGGCTCAAGTGTTTTGGAACAAGGCTCATTGCCAATCTCGAGTGGGCCTATTGGGCGCAGACTAAAACGAATTGGATTGGATTACAAATGTTCTCTCGTTTGGTAAATGAATTATTAGGATAATTAATTTAATTAATTATTAATAATTCAGGGTTTTATAATTTATATCTTATTTATGATATAAGATATAATCCATTAATGTGATGAGCTTTTAATTTAATTCACTTATTAATATTGTTTTGAGTTTATTTATGTGTGACATAAATTAGGCCCATAGATATTAATAATTGAGTGATTTATTTAATGATAGTGTATCATATAATTAAAAGCCCAATGACATAGTAAAACCCTAGTGTAAATTCGGCTAACAATCCTATCTTTAGGAATTTTTATTCTTGTGTAAAAAGAAGAGGCAAACCCTAGTTTGACTAGAAGGAAATTCGACCCTCTCTCTCCTAAACAAGAGGGGCCGAATTCTTGCTTGAACAAGAAAGGAAATTTAGCGTCTCTTTCTTGAGAAGGAAGGGCCAAATCCTTATGTTACAAGGAAAGGGATTTTGTCACCAATTTGAGAAGGATTTCGGCACACACTCTCTCCTAAATTGGTGTAGCCGAATTCCTCTTGAACAATGAAGGGTTTTTGCCAACCCTAGTGCACCTATTTAGGTTTTCCTATATGCCTATAAATAGGATCACACCCTAGTTTTGTTTGTCATGGCGATGGCTTGGCTGAATTTGTGATTATCACAAACAAAAAGAGAATATTTCTTGTGTCAATTATAATAGAGATTCTAAGTGCTAGTACACTCCACCAATCTAAGCAAGTTCGTTCGTGTGGATACCATTGGTCACGTTCGCGTAAAGGCAACTTGGTTGAAAGGGTTTCAAGTTTATACTAAAAGATACACCAACAATTTATTAGTTTATACAATCGAGTTTCGGTTTTCAGGATAAAACCCTAACCCTAATCGTTTATGTTGATGTGCATGGATCCTTGGTGGAATTCTAGGATATTTTTTTTTGTTATTTTCTCTGCGTTATCCATTATATGAATGTCATATTTGGTGACGAATTCCAACAGTGGCATCAGAGCCACTTGCACAATCAACATAACCGATTCTTTTATATGTGATATAATTGTGAATGCTTGAACAATTCAGCCTTACTTATTATTTGATAATATTGTTGAATTAATTATGCATGTTAGGATTTAATTTAGCAAGATAAAATTGGAAATTTTATTTAAAGGCCAAATTTGGTTGATGATTATTGAATTTGCTTAAGGTGTTAAAGATTCACTTAGAAAGCCATTTAGGGTTTTGTATAGGCGGTCTTGTAATGAGATTACAAATAATGGATTCAACTATAATTTGATTATAAGATCTAAGTATTAATGAGATTAATACAAGTTAGGGTTTTAAATTAGCAACTCGTTTCATAAGCAATTCAAATTTAAAACCCCTTCGCAACCGGCTTGTGAAACTGCTTTACGCATCCAACGCTTAATCAATGTAATTATTTGACTAATTGCATGATGATGATATGATTATGTTTGAATGTTGAGTCAATATGCATGGTGCATGACATAACTCAATAGAACCTATGTGATTGGTTTTCCTTATTATGGGTTAGAATTTTGGCAAAAGGTGCCTATTTCAAATACGACCTGCGTGTCGTTTTTGGGCGAGTTTCTCTATTCTTCTTTTAGTATAGATTTTATATTGTATGCAAAAAATATGGAGGTCATTCATGTTAATGAAGATTGAAGACCACCCTACGTTTACACTAATTTCAGATTGGCTTGTGAGATCAACTTAGATTTGGGTTTTGTCATGACACATTTACATTTATGCTATATATACATGTGATGAATGTATACCATTAATGTATGTTATATTTTGTATCCCACGCAAATAAACAACTCGATCTCTACAAATAGTAATGTGCAGGGTGCACTCGAATACCTTGGTGAGGCAAGGGTGGATAATCATGGTATCCATATTTTGGTTATGGTTTGACTTAACATGGCTATCAAAATGGTTTTGGGCCTAGAGAATAAAAGAGATTTAATGCTGGGATATGAGATGTCAAAATCACTAGAAATACAAAAGTTATATATGATATAATTTAAAAGAGTTTTCTACCTAAATAGCTAAGGTTAAGGACTAGCTCAGCTGATTTAACTTTGAGTGAAATATGGATCTTGTACCCAGTATGTTTAAAAAACTCAAATTAACTTTAGGGATGTTAATTTTAGTTGGAGTATTCAAAATACCTCTTATTAATGAATGCATATTTGTATGTAGAGATATAATGGCAACAAACAACAACACACCTACCTTTACTTTGCGATCGACCATTGAGAAGGATAAATTGAATGGGACTAACTTTCTTGATTGGTCTCAAACCTTAAAGATTGTTCTTAGAAAGGATGAGTCATGTCCTAGATACAACGTTTCCCTAAGTACCAGCATCTAATGCCCCTAAGAGCACAAAATGATGCTTATGAGAAGCATTTATGTAACTCAGTGAACGTCATATGTCTTATGCTTGCTACAATGGTTATGGATTTGCAAAAGCAATTCAAAGCTATAGAGACATTTGATATGATGAGGCATCTCAAGGAAATGTTCTGAGAGCAAGCTCGTCGAGAAATGTTCTTGACAACGAAGGCATTGAATTAGTGCAACATGAGTCTTGCCACTTCGGTGAGTGCACATGTTCTCAAGATGAAGGGTCATCTAGATCAACTAGAGAGACTTGGTACTCCTATATCAAAGGAATTGGCCATAGATACGATCTTAGGGTCACTCCCTAGTAGTTATGACCAGTTTTTCATGAACTATAATATACACAATATGGATAAGTCCTTCACCGAATTACTCCGTATGTTGAAAAAATGCTGAGAAGAGCATTCTTAAAACTAAAGACGTGCTAGTGGTACAAAAGAGAAAGGGCAAGCACCAAAGCAAGGCTAAGCCATAGAGTGTTGGCAGGGGCAAGTGTAAATCCAAGTCCAAATCCTAAGCTAAGGATAATGAAGGTGAAAAAGAGAGTTTGTTTTCATTGCCATGAAGATGGACATTGGAAAAGGAATTGCAAACTCTACTAGGAAGAGCTAAAGAAGAAGGGAAGTGAGACTTCTACTTCAGGTATTTTTGTTATAAAAATCAATATGTCTACTACTTCCTCATGGGTATTTGATATTGGATGTGGAGCTCATATTTGCATTAATTTGCAGGGATGGAGAAATAGTAGATCATTGATAAAAGGCGAAGTGGACCTATGAGTGGGCAATGGAGCAAGAGTTGTTGAAATAGCCGTAGGAACTTATGATATAACTTTGCCTAGTGGACTTGTTTTACAATTATAGAATTGTTATTATGTTCCTGCTTTGAGTAAGAACATTATTTCTGTTTATTGTTTAGACAATGATGATTTTCATTTTATTATTAAGAATAATAATCTTTATATCTATCATGGGGACATATTTTATAGTGTTGCAACCTTATCTTTTGGTCTCTATAATTTAAACTTGGAACAAAGTAAGCCCATCTATAACATTAATAAAATGTTAAAATCAAATGATTTAAACCAAACCTACTTTTGACATTGTCATTTGGGACATGCAAGTGAGAAAAGCATCTCAAAACTCCATAAAGATGGATTACTTGACTCATTTGATTTTGAATCATTTGACACATGCAAATCTTGTTTGTTAGGTAAAATGACCAAGAGTCCTTTTACAAACAAAGGTGAAAGGGCCAATGATCTATTAGGCCTAATACATACTGATGTATGTGGACCTTTTAGTACAACTGTTAGAGGAGGTTATTTGTACTTCATCACCTTCATTGATGATTTTAGTAGGCATGAATTTGTCTATCCTATGAGACACAAATCAAAATCCTTTAAAAAGTTCAAGGAATTCAAAAGTGAAGTACAAAACCAAGTAGGCAAGAATATCAAAACACTTCAATCCGATCGAGGTGGAGAATATTTAAGCCAAGAGTTTGACAATCATCTTAAGGAGTGTGGGATTGTCTTACAACTTACTCCTCCTGGAACGCATCAATAGAATGGTGTATCCAAAATGAGAAGTTGAACTCTATTGGATATGGTTCAATCAATGATGAGTCAAACAGATCTTCCAGACTCGTTTTGGGGTTATGCCTTAGAAACTGTTGCTTTCATACTTAACTGAATTCCATCTAAAGCGGTTGAAAAGACACCATATGAGATATGGAATGGGGAAATTCCTATAATGTCTTTTCTAAAGATTTGGGGATGCGAAGCTTTTGTGAAACGTCACATTTCGGGAAAAGTTAGCACCTAAAATATGAAAAATGTATATTTGTGGGGTATCCAAAGAAAACAAAGGAGATACTACTGTTATTATCGATCCGAGAACAAAGTGTTTGTTGCTCAAAAAGGTGCCTTTTGTTGGAAAAGGAGTTTATTTCCAAAAGGATTAGTGGGAGTAAAATACTTCTAGAAGAAATAAAAGAACCACAATTAGCCGTTGAAGATAGAATGGAGATTCAAGATAACTTACAAGATCTTGTGGAGTCTGAATCTGTGACACAAGGCCCAAGAAGGTCTGGTAGGACTTGTCACGAGCCTGAGAAATATGGATTTCTCATAACTGACGATAAAAGAATTATTCTTGTAGACCACGATGAGCCTACAACCTACCAAGAGGCGCTTGTAGATCCAAATTCTGTGAGATGACATGAAGCCATAAAATTAGAAATGCAATCTATGTATGATAACCAATTTTGGAACTTGGTGGATCCATCTGACTGAGCCAAAGTCATTGATTACAAATGGATTTATAAGCTAAAAGCCGATGTGATCTTCAAAGCAAGACTAATTGCGAAAGGTTTTAGACAAACTCGTGGTATTGACTATGATGAAACCTTTTCACCAGTCCTTATTCTTAAATC